>CAUYON010109629.1:0-21555 GCA_963573935.1 Arctocebus calabarensis
CGCCTACCAGAGCCCGCGCGACGGACCGAGCGACCCCCAAACGAGACGGAGGGCTGGATGTATGGATAAATGAGATCGATGGATGGACGGATGGAGAGATAAATTAGCGTCATGGATGGATGTATGGATGGATGGATGGATGGATGGATGTATATATTTGTTGGATGGATGGATGGATATATTAGATAGATGGATGGATGGATGGATGGATAAATTAGATGGATGGATGGATGGATAAATTAGATGGATGGATGGATGGATGGATAAATTAGATAGATGGATGGATGGATGGATAGATAAATTAGATAGATGGATGGATGGATGGATGGATGGATGGATGGATGGATGGATGGATAAATTAAATAGATGGGTGGATGGATGGATGGATGGATAGATGGATAAGATAGATAGATAGACAGACAGACAGACAGACAGACAGACAAAAAATATGAGGCAGGCAGAATGGTAGTGATGTGACAATAGCCAGCCAAGTGGTTGTTTCATTTTTTCTGGGCAGGAAAGTCACTGTAGAGGTGACCCCAGCTGAGATCTGGGTGGACAAGCCAGCTCCAGCAGCCTCAAGAGAGGGGACAACCAGAGCAAGGGCCCTGCTGAGCACAGCACATAGGGGATGGTGGTGCACCCCACCAGGGTCCTGTCCCTCCACAGGACAGCTGTCTTGTGACTTACTTTGCTCAATGCAAATTGAACCTCTTTCTGCAACGTCATAGGAGCTCACGTGCACACAGAGCTCTCAGCAACCCAAGTCCCACAGGCCTGTCAGAAGCCGAGCTTTCTGGATGGACTGGGAGCTAGGAAACCTGGGGTCTAGTCTCAGAAAGAAACTATATTTTCATGGTTTCAAACACTAAGGTTTGGGTTTGTGTGTTGGCATAGCAGAACCTAGTCCGCCCTAACTCTGACAGCACACCCTGGGCAGGGGAGGAGGGAAGGTGCCGAATGCCGAGTGGAGTAGCAAAGAGGTGAGAGTGAGGAGGGCCGGACTCCCATGAGCCTCTGGGGCCAGCCGAGGTGATCGGACTTTCTCCTAAATGCAAAGGGGAGCTCCTGGAAGGTTCTCAACACAGAATTGGCTTATGACAGAATAAGCAGCCAGGAGGAGGAAAGGCCTAACGGGGGCCTAACCGGCTGAGCGCAGGACCCCCAGGGTCATAACCTCCAGGGTGCTCCACTCATGAGGTCTGTGACCAGGAGCAGGTCACACGCTCTGCCAGGTTTTCCTCATCTTTGCTACAAGGATAATAATTTTATCATTATTTTCTTATGGAGTGTGAGGATTCCAGGAGGCAATTCGTATAAAGCATCTGGACAGTGTGGCGCACACAGTGAGCACTCAGGGAGAGGCGTGTCGTCCCGCTAACTCTCAGCAGAGACCAGAGGCCCGCTCCTCCACAAATTCCACAGCCGACGGTGAGCTCTGATGTGTCTGAACTCTGATGTGTCTGAACTCTGTTCAAATGTGCCTTCCAGGCTAGGAGCAGGGCGGGGGGACTAAGCCTTTTTCTGAAAATAAGAAGTCAACCTGGGAGAGACCTGGAAGTCTCCAGCACTGCTGGGTGGATGCCCGCTTACAAACACGCCGTGGGGGTGCTATAGAGACAGGTGGGGAGATAAGTCTCCTTAGTAAACAGCTAGAACTTTCTGCTTGCAGACGGGCACACTCGATTTCCTTTTCCATTCATCATTTATGCCCTAAGGGAGAGAAGAGGCAGAAACTATAACGTGGGAATGAATGACAAATGCAAAATTACAATGGATAAAACATAATTGGGGAGTCAATTAAACCTTCCACTAAGGAGATCAAAAAATGAAGGAATGCCACCTGAAAGGGCTGTGGAGCTATCTCAAAGCACCAGGCTCTAGGTTATTGCCATGCTTTCTGTCCTGGGAGAGACTTGAATTCCAGAGAAGGCTCAAGTCCGCAGAGAAGGTACCAATTAATATGCCCATGTGGAGGGTTTGGGCTGCGGCAGCAAAATCAGTGCTGCCTAGTAACAGAGTGGCCAAATGTCCCCCAAATAAGTATTTTAGCATTCCTTTTTTTTTTTTTTTGCTCTAAATTACAAATTCTCTTGGTAAGTAAACATATAATAAAGACTATTGTGCATTGGCTTTTAATCTGTTTAATTTTTATAGCATCATTAGAAATCACCTTGACTCAGTTCAGGATGCCCAAGAGATCATAGGCATCACAGGGCTTATCCAAAGGGTAAGTTTAGTAACTAAGGAAAGCACACCCTGCAATTTGCAAACCAAAAGCTATAAAGTGATAGCAAACGCCATGTTGACCTTCAGCAAACGCTAACTCCTCAGACAGATATTCCCTGTAAACATAGAGTTTTATGGATCTTAAATGTCCCTGCCAGCTCCATAAATGCTGTGGTTAACAGGTAACAGAATTTGTCAAGAAGGGACTGGCCTCTCCCAGCTCCTACCATACCATTTTCTGAGTCTCTCTAGGGTTCAAGAGCCACCACTGACATGTTCGGGCAGAGTGAGGATGGGGGACTGTCCCTGGGATGTGGAGATAGCAACCCAGAAGCTCCTATCTTAGAAGGTTCAGACTGCTGTAACAAATACTGCAGACTGGGCAGCTTTAAAAAAGCATATTTATTTCTTACAGCTCTGGAGGATAAGTAGTCCAAGGCCAAGTGCTGGCAGATTTCCTGCCTGCTGAGGCTCCTTCCTGGCTCATACACTCCTTCCCACAGTTCTCACCAGTGGAAGCCTGGCAGCCCCAGGGCCTCTTTCAGGAGGGCACTAATCCCATTCACCAAGGTCCCATCCTGATGAACTAATCACCTCTCAAAGGCCTTACCACCTATGCTATCAACTTGGGCATGAGGATTTCAGCACATGATTTTGGAGTGATGCAAACCACTGATCAAATTCCTAACACTGGGATTGTTTGAAGTAGGGGCGGGGAGCTTGCAGCCTCAAGGCCACACATAGCCCTCCAGAGTCCCAAGTGTAGCCCCTCAGCCAAATCCAAACTTTGCAGAACAAATCCCTTTATTAAAAGAATTTGTATGGGTGGTGCCTGCGGCTCAAAGGAGTACAGCGCCAGCCCCATATGCCGGAGGTGGCGGGTTCAAACCCAGCCCTGGGCAAAAAATACAATAAAAGAATTTGTTCTGCAAAATTTCAATTCAGTCAAAAGACTGCACTCACAGATCCATAGGCCACACGTAGCCCCAAGGCCACAGTTGTGGAAGGTGATGGGGAGGAGCTGTGTGGGAGGAGGGATGTGAGGAGGAGCCACAGGGGGTGAGGGAGTGAAGGGGTGGGGGACTGTTTATAGGCATGTCCACTGAGAAACTGCCTTTTCCTTAATGGCAACGGGACAGAGGCCCAAGGTAGAGGGATGAAGATTGTCCCCAACATATGATGAGAAGGTGGGAAAGATTCCCTAAGGCAGCCTGTTGTTGATGTGGTGCAGGAGAGGGATGTCTTCTGAGGGGCATAGCCCGGGAGAGGTCAGAGAAGGGCAGGGGAGCCAAGAGGACTGGTGGTCTATTTAAATCCCCCCTTTCCTGCCCCAGCAGGTGCTTCACCCAAATAATGCCACCTGAAGGTCAAGAAAACACCATGATGAATGTCTACCCTAAATCCAATTTTTAAGACCAAATAGCAAGAGGAGGGCCTGTCAGTTGAAAGATACCCATTCAGGCCTATAACCCCAGCACTTTGCAAGACCAAGGTTAGAGGATCACTTGAGGCCAGAGAGTTCAAGAGCAGCCAGGGCAACATGGTGAGAACCTGTCTCTACACAAAGGTAATAAAATTTAAAAATTGTAGGCCAGAAGTGGTGGCTCACGCTTATAATCCCAGGATTCTGGGAGGCCGAGGTGGGTGGATCCCTTGAGCTCAGGAGTTCAAGACCAGCCTGAGCAAGAGTGAGAGACCCTGTCTCTACTAAAAACAGAAAAAAAAAAACAAAACCAGTCAGGAGTGGTGGTGTGTGCAAGAGGCTGAGGCAAAAGGATCATTTGAACACAAGATTTTGGGTTTGCTATGGGTTTTAATGATGCCACAGCACTGTCCCCAGGGTGACAGGGTGAGAAGAAAGAAGAAGGACGTCCATCCATGCCTCTCTGCCTTTGTCCTCCTGGAATGGAAAACTGCCCAGTGGCTCTGTCCCGCCTGCACCCTGTAGCCTGTGTGCCCCACCCTGTGACCTGCCAGGGTCTGGATTCTGCATTTATTTTTATGCAAGTGGGTTTCTTCCACCCAACAGTAAGTTTTCTGTGAGCAAAGGCTCAGGTTCCTGTTTGTTTTCTCCATGGTATTGGGCTGAACTGGACTGAAGAAACTTGAATGGAATTCTGTCCCCACACGTTCCAGTTGTGCAACCACAGCCAGCCTTATTTTCCCTGCAGGAAAAGACCCGTTAGCTCTTGGCAAAAAGCCCCCCAGCCAGGGATCAGCGCAGCACCCCCAGACCATTTCCCCAGAGGGGTCTGGCACCAAACTGGTGCCTCTCCTCCTTCCAATCCTGTCCAGGGGGAATGAATCCCACTTAGCACACAGACCAGAGCCAACACCTTTCCGGATCTGGGTCTTTCCACATCTCTGAAGAAGAAAGTAGGTGTCTGCGTTGCCTCTCAGCCCAAGTCACTGGTGAGCACAGGCTGTGTGGCCTCAGGTCTGCAGTGACACAGATGCCCTCGTACCCTTTGTTTGCAGGCTGGTGACGCACATGGAAGGACGGCTGATGAGAAGTGTTTAGATCTGTAATCTGTCCTGCACGGGTGGGGTCTTACACCAGCTCTACTGAATACATCCCCCCAACCACTTCTAAGTATCCCTTCCCTGCCAGAAAATGAGTTGTTTGCTTCAAAAATACTGCAAAACTCAGAACTGATGAGTACAAATGGCTCTAAATTTAGAAAATACTATTCACCCAACCAACGTGCAATACTTTTCTTCCCACCCTTCCAAACCCCGCCTTGGCCTTGAAGTCAAAGTTTAGCTGGACAACCAGCCTGCCACGCCTGTTCTTGCCTCTGCTCCAGTTCAGATCCAACGGTTAATTGATAGCAGGTGGCCGCTGCTTGGTGGGAGGGGCAAGGCTGGCTCAAGCTGGGAGACCCTGCCCAGCCCCCGAGCAGAAGCCGTTTCCCAGAGTTCTGTGTCCCAACCCCGCTCACTTGGCAAACGACAGTTGTGGAGTGGGTGGAGATGAGGAAAACATCTGCCTTCCTCATCTGGTGTACAAAATACAGCATTCCCTAAAAGCCTGGGAGGGAGGACAGAGAGTTCTAACTGACTGGAAACTCCCTGCCAAACACAAGATTTGGGAAGCTGATTTCATGGAGCGGGTGTGGGTAGGAGGTATGGAGCGTTCTCGAACTGCTCAGCAGGCCACGACATTTCCCTTGATCCCTTCCATTCCAGAACTGGTTATGACTATTATTTCTACCCTGAGCACCAACACTGTACCAAACACCGTCCAAGTGCACATACTTCTGTGCAGCAGGCTGATGGCTGCCACAAGAGCACACAGAGGCCTCTGAGCCAGACCCACACATCACCAACAAAAGGTGAGAGGGGCCCTAGTCCTTTAATGCCCTCTTGGTTAAGACTTTAAAGACTCAGAAAGATGCCCATTTCCTCCACATGTGCTGCCCTTTGCAAACAACAGTGAGTTCCGTGTCATTCCCTGCCTGGGACCTGGTCCCAGGTGCTGCTTCGCTCTGCAGCACTGCCTGACATCCCACATCTCACGCCCTTGTGCACAGCTGAGCTCTGACATCTGGGAGGTTTCATTCTCAGACTGACGTTATGCAGGAAGCAATGACATGTTGGCAAGTAGCAAAGAGGAATATGCACGGATGCAAGGGTTAAGTAAAATCTCCCTGAACTTGACACTGGGATGGATAAGAGTCATGCGAGGGCCCCTTCGAGAAATAGACTGAATTCAGGGGAGGAAGGGAGGAAGAGAGAGATTGCCTTTCTAGAGCTGACTGAGGTCTTAATAATAAAAATCAAAATTAGGCTTTTATGAAAGTAGGAAATGGAAGAGGAAGCCCAAGAAAGAGTTGAGAGTTGAGGAAGAGAAAATCCGGCAGCGCCTCCTTCCTGGGCCTTCCAATACCTCCCCTGGCCTACAGTTCGCAGGCCCCTGGCCTCCTGCACGTGTACACTGAGCAGGTGCTTGCAAGGCACAAGCCACCTGTCACACGCCGGCTCCTGGGCTGAGTCTGACCCAGATCCACAAGCAGCTTTAGACCGGTCTCCAAAACCTGGTCTTCCAAATTTCCTTTTTCATATCTGTGAACTTTCAAATGTTAGGCCAGTGTTATAAATAGAATTGAAACATGGTTATAGAATTCAAAGAAAAAAATACCTGCGCTATGTAAACACAAAGCTTACTATGAATGAGTGTTATCTGGATGTTCATTTTATGTTCCATACCACTGTATGGCATTTTATATTCATAATCAAATCTCAAAGGAGAGGACCCTCTAGAGCAGTGGTTCTCAACCTTCCTAATGCCGTGGCACTTTAATACTGTCCCTGCTGCCCTATAGCTAACTTGTCTCAAAATCAGCTTTATTTGTAGAGGATGATGTTTAGGAACCAGTGGTTCAGGCTGGCTCCAAATGCCACCAAATTTCAACAACTTGTAGAAAGTATCCTGGCTTTTCCCTCTAACATCTATTTGTTTGCCGGTGTGGCAAAGAGCTGTGGTCAGTGACAAGCAGCCTGTCAGCCTGGTGACTGCAGCAGGATGGGGCAGTGGGACCTGGCAAGGGGCACTGGTGGCCCTGAACTCCACGTTCTGCCCAGGCTGCTGAGACCCAGCCGGAAAGAACCCAGCATGGGCAGGGATGAGGAGATTCGTGGGCTCAATCTGTCAAGCTGCATGCCCTCCCTGCCAAACCACAATGATGGCTCTGCAGAGACAAGTCGCTGTCTCATCCCACCCTCAGGAGGTGATGCCGCTCAGAATGAAGGGTGCGGACTCAGGAGGGGCCTCTGCAACGTGGGGTGGGAAGCAAGCCAGGCTGTTACTGGCAATCAACTGCTTCCCTCAAAGGTTCCCGTTTAGTTAAAACATTCAAAGGCTAGGGCTTCTAAACCTGCCAGTCTCCCCCAGGAAGAGCCCCCCAGGGTCTCTGGGGAGGGTGTGGTCAGATAAGAAGCCCTCCTGGCCTCTCTTGGTGTCTCCAATTTAGGGTTACCTGGAAGGGGTTACAGAGCCTTTTCTTCAAGTGGTTACCTGTCACTTGCCCATCTGGCTGGACAGCTGGACATCCACTGGAGACACCATCACACACGCCATGTTCCCAGGACAGGGAGAGAGGAGGCAGCTATGTGCCCTTTCTGTATGCCAGGCTTATCACCGAAAGAGGAATCACTCTCAAAGCGCCAACCTGGGGCTCCCTTTTCCTGCTGCTGGACAGAGGGTGGTGTGGTTACACCAGTCATGCACCCAGGGTATTTGTTGCCAAGACTTCTGGGATACATCTGTCCACACTGTTCTTCAGGAACACCTCAGGAAAAGAACCCATAATATCTAAAACTGATGCATGTCAAACTTCCTGAAGGTTCTAGAAAGATGCCTAAGTATAGTTATCCACTAATAAATTAAGCAGATTTTGACACAAATTAGCTATAGGCCCCTGAGGTTTGATCGTGGAAATAAAATGTGTATCAAAGTCTCAGAAATTTGTCACCTGGTGCAACTGATAAAATGAATCTCAAGACACTACTCAGTGAGTGTGAGGTTGAAAGGGCATGGATATTTTTTCCTTGTGTTTTATAATCATTTTTTAATAAAAAAATAATAAAAGTATAACATTCTTATTTTGTTTACATGGAGGGAAAAAACAGCAATTGTGAGCAAATTAAAGAGAAATCTGGATTCACATCTCCAGTCCCATAAGCTGTCGGTGCAGAGTTGCCGCCCTCAGCACACGCGGTGCACAGGCCCTGGGGACTTCTCCCAGCGCTGCAAGTTCTTGAAGTGAAGAAAGTTCATCCCCTCCAACTGCAGGAAATGGTCCCCAAATAAAAATAAAACACATATCAGCTCCGAGAAATTACAAAGGTTGATCATCTTATCTTCCCTCCTGAGTCCCCTGGTTTCTGGAGTTCTCCCCTTGTGTTCTGGGGTAAGACAAACTCTTGCCACGGCCAGTTACAGAACCAGTTCCCAACTGAGGTCTCCAGGACTCAAGTTTTTGACATTCCCCGTGGCTCATGGTAGACAGAGCGGGCCCTTTTCATTTCTGTGACAAGGTGCCCCTGAGGTAGGTGTCCCATCACGTGAATACCTGGATGACAGGTTTTCGTCATCTCTATGTAGCACCTTACCCAGCGTCACGTGCACACGCAGCTTTGGAGGAAGGTCAGAGCTCCATGTACAGGACCATCCCCTCGACCCTGAGCATCTCTGTCCCATAGGTGGCCGACTGCAGCACTGCTGCCAGAGAAAGTATTTTAGACATGTTCTAATACTTTCTGCCTGTCCAAGTGACAAGGCTCTCTTGTTTGTGAGAAGTGATAACCTCTTAGCGATGAGAAAAGGAACCACCGAAGGGAAGCAGCGAGCCTGGGAAATTCTTACAACTGAAGAATCTGAAAGCAGAAGAGTTTGCTTCTTTGTGAAATAGAAGCACTATGTCGACAGTGGAAATTATAGCCCGGCGGCTTCCCCATGCGTCTGAAAACAGTCAAGTCATTCGCCAAACCTGAAGGAGACAAGCTGCCCCTCGGCTTCCCCGTCGCAGGCTGGCTGCTGTCCCCCTGCTCTTCCCGTGTCTGCGTCCTCAGCCACCTGAGGTGACGGCCAGTTTGCTCTTCTGCTTCCTCTGTTCCTTTTCCAGGGAAAACATTCTGTAAGTTCCTCCCAGGAGCCTTCCACAGGGCTGAGTTTCTGGGCAGCAGGACACTCTGCCTTCCGGTGAGACTCTGCTCCCACTGCAGTAACAGGTGTACTGGCTTAAGTTGGTTTATGGAGAGCCTCTTTGCACTCTGTGACCGCTCTCTGGAACACGCCGAGAGATGCCTTCTCTTCCCTCACACCTGATGCTAGCCCTCTGCAGACACTTTCTGAAAACTGCCACCCATGTCACCAACGGCTGCTGTTACTTCTGTCAACTCTCCAAAGTGCTCCAGCTGAAATGTATTACATGCCTTGCTGGGGCTGCCACAGAGCTTGTAATGTACCCCAGTTCGAGAGTCAGCAAGAAAGGAACAAATAAAGGATGTGGCTGTGCCTGTTTACAGAAGAAGGGGAGATTCTCATATGAGGGCAAGTAATGGCCTAGTACAAGGTGGGGAGGGGGGAGGAGAGTGCAGAGAGAGGGAAGGAGGAGGGAGTTGGCGGGTCGCAGGGTGTGACACACGGGGGGGGGGCAGGACACAACTATAAGAGGGACTTTACCTAACGAATGTGATCAACATACCCTGGTTCTTTGTACCCTCGATGAATCCCCAACCATAAAAAATTGTTTTTGAAAAGGAAGAGGAGGGGGTAACATGCAGCCTCGGCAGAAGACAGCAGCGTGCTTTGCCCACTGGGTGCCTTCTTCACCTTACTGTTCAAAACTACAGAATTCAGTCAGCAATAGAACGCAGCGGCCAAGGAAAACGTCTCGACAACAGCTCTAAATCATCTCAAACAGACTTACTACAAACGTTACTTAGATTTAACAGGGAAGTGTTCACATTGATGAAATGCCAGTGATTCCTCAAGGCAGACTCACTGAGGATTAGCTGTGGGTAGGTAAATCTGGACCTTCCCACACAACTGCTAAACCCAGCACTTAGGAAACGGCAGCAAGTCGTCTCATTAGAAATCGAATGACTAGGGAAGGAACCTAATTTTTAAACGTATTCTTTTTGTTGTTAGATTTGCCGATGCATGGCAGAAAACAGACTTGATTTGGGATAAAATATTCAAAATACTGTCATTTGCCTGCCTGTGATTAAGTTGCTCAGACCACGATGGTGTGCTTCTGATGTGACGACCCACTTGCCTAGGGCACCTCTGCCTTGTTCATAGGAATCTGAATTCTAGCCCTGACTTCCAGTCTCAGAGCACAACTCAGTAACAACTACAAGAAAAATAACAGAGCACACACTAAGCCCACTATGTGCCATGACAAATGGGGATTGTAACACCCATTTCCAATCAACAGAAGCAAGGCTCAGAGGACTGAAGCATTGACCAAGGCCAAGCAGGTAAATCAATGGCAGAGCTAAGGCCAAATTCAGGATGGTCGGGCCACAGAGCTCTTTGCTTAGTCACTGAAGGTTGAATATTGAACAATTTTGGAGCTTACAACACATATTTTGTTAAAGATTTTTATGTGGTACATAATAGGACTATTTTGTGTGCTACAGAATAGAATATTATTTACATTTACCAATAAAAGAATGGAGGCTGAATGAAATTGAGAAGTTTACACAGGTTCACAGAATTGAATCCATTAAAAAGTTCAGACTCCACCTGTACTGCAAAGCTCCCTCTAAACTCTATAATTTCTCTAAGATAATTGACATGTATGCTTCATAAAGTAAGTTAGGAGATTCTTACAAAATCCTTCTACGTGCTAAACACCAACAAAATGTATTTGCTGATAATTTTCCTGACAGGTTGACTTAAATCCCGCGTTGCTATGGAAGAGTAAAGATAGCCATGCACTCACTGTCTTTCCCCCATTCCCATGGGTTCTGGGCTAGTCTGTAGCTGCTTTGACTAACAAGGTAGGGTGAAAGCACCAGTAAGCCCCTTCTAGGCATAACCTTCGAAAAGACTAGCAGCTCCCTCCTTGGTCTCCTGGAGCCCTGAGCTGCCAGGTAAGAAGTCGACAGCCCCGCTCCAGAGGCTGTAGGAGGCCCTGAGATGACATGGGAAAGGTGAGGAGCCCATTGAGCCCAGACCTCCCTCTATCCCTACCAGGGTTCCAGGCTTCTGAGAGAAGCCTCTTGAACCCCTGAAGCCAGCCTGGCTTCGAGCTGAATAATGCCAGGTGTCTTAGTCAATTCAAGTTGATGGAATAGAAAACCATAGTCAAGGCAGCATAAACAACAAGCATACACAGTGGGACCTCCCCACATTTACCACTGTTTAAGTTGACCAAATTTTCACAGACTGGACATCACACATGCACCACCTATACTCAATATACAATAGACCTAGTTCCTAGGTAGAGCACCTTGGAAATTTGTCAACATAGACAAATTTCTTACAGTCCCTTGAGTGGTCAACTTACAGAGGTTCTACTGTATTTCTCACAGTTCTGGAGGCTGAGAGTCCAGTATTAAGGTACCAGCAAATCCAGCATCTGATAAGGACTAGTCTCCCAGTTAGCTGATGGGCACCTTCTCTTCTCATTGTATCCTCACATGGTCAGAGAGCAGAGAAAGACACAGCTCTCTGCCTCTTCTTAAAAGGGCACTCATACTATTCATGAGGGCTCCACCATCACGACCCAATTACCCCCAAGTACCCTACCTCCTAATACGGTCACCTGGGGGATAAGAATTTCAATATGTGAGTTCTGAGGGGACACAAATGTTTAGTTCATAGAGAACCCCAGTCAATATAACATGCAATAAAAGAACCATCCTGCTGAATCTTGGTTAAATCCCTCACTTCCTAAATTATGAAATGCAGTAGATTACACATGTTTTCTGTGAGTAAGTTTTGGGATAACTTGTTATGCAGTAGTAGGTTACCAGAACAAAGCGCCTGTGACTTGGACGTAGGGCACTGCTGCAGCAGCAAAGTGACAGCGCTGTGTTGGAGACCTGGTGGGAGGTGAAATGAGGTCAAAAGGCCTCAAGGCATCTGTTGGAGAAGGAGGGACGTGAGTAAGACATTGTTACTGGAGACTTGCAGAGAAGACTCAGGTTGTTAAAACTCAGAGTTTAATTAAACCACCCTTAGAGTAACATGGAAATGGAAGGCATGTCTAGGAATCCTTGAACCTAGCTGATGAGTTGTCCAGGTCACACACAGAACCCTTCCTCTAGTTGGCAATGGTAATGTTCAAGAAGACAAGGATGGACCAAAAAAGGAAACTTGTGTTTTGGGAAATGTAGAATGTAGGAGAAATATTATAAAGGAGCCCAGACTTGCTAGGATTGAAATGAAACTGTTTCTTACCCTTAACCTTCTCCAGCAAAAGATTCTTGAAGAAAAAAATATGGTTTCATGGCAAAGATCAAATCCAGGCAGAACATTATGGCAAGATTCTTTGTTAAGATCCCTCTGATGGGCTAAGGTGGCATCTCTTAGTGATTTCAGACAGAGGACAGGCCTGCTAAGGATGTTCAGGGCATGCCACAGAGACCTTCTCTATAAAAACAAGAGCTTCCTAGAATCCTAAAGGCATGGTTCCGGCCTCCCACCGAGCTGAAGCCAAAGGAGGGTCTTCGTGGCTCAAGGGCATTTGTGAGTCTGAGAAGGAGAGGGGCCCACTTGAGCAGAGCCTCCTGGGAAGTCCTCTCAAAGCCTGGGCGCCTGTGAGAAGGCACCTGGAATCCTGCAGGTCAGCTCTGTGTAAAGCAGAAGAACTGTGGGCCCAGCCTCGCCTAAATTCCTGATCCAAGAAACTTTGAGATCATAATAGAAGAAGATGATTGACGCTTTAAGTCACTCATTTTGGAGGTTACTTCTTATGGACCAAATGATAACAATAATTATGACAAGAAATATCACAGCAAATGAGAAGAGTACTACAAGTATCAAATGGAATTTTGTATCCCCTTCTGTATGCTCAGATATCTGCACGTAGTTCCACCAAATATCCACCTAGCAACCACTATCCACCTGATGATCACACGAGGGAGCTCCTCACGCTTCCCAAAGTGTAGATGCTGTTGGCTTCTCCCCTTCATGAAACTCCTCTTCTGACGCCCTGTGCACACTGGATTATAATTCTCTCAACTCCACCTTCGGCAATGGCTCCCATGTGTCCTTTCTATTTTTCTTCCACCACTCTAGTTTAAGCCAACCCATCTCTCACCTGGGCTGGACTGATTGCTTTCTAAATAGTGTCTCAAATTCCAGGATGTTAGCAGCTTTGGTCATATCCAGCCTGACTTTCTACAAATGAAAACTATTCACTAGTTAAAATGTATGACTCATTCGTCAAATACGTGCCCCCGAAGGCCATCCCTTCTTCATGGAATAATCTCTTTTCCTCACCCAACATCTATGTTGCCCTTTGAAAATCAACACCAATACTAGCCGAACCCCTCGCCACCACGGCAGCACGGTGCTCCTCTCCAGGAGGCACACACATGACCTCCCAGCCCAGTCAGTCTCCTTCCTCCCAAATTCCCAACCTCCTGACAGCTTTATCATATTCAGCCAAGCGGTTAAGCCATAGATTTGTCCTCTGCCCTATTACACGCTTCTCATGTTGGGAACTATCCCCCACTGGGAGACGCATGGGAATGTTAGCTGAATACATTGGGGAAGACAGGCCTGGCTTTCAAAAATGTTACATCCAACAAAAGGATAAGACTAACACAATGAACACTGAGAGAACAAAATGAGGCAGGCTGTAATTAACTTCCAAATTACATGGTACGGATTCTAAGTGTGTCAGGAGATGGGAGAAGTTGGGAGCTATCACAGCACTGGAATCCAGCAGAACTTCACAGATGAGGCAGAATGCACGCTGTGACTGGAAGCTGGGAGGGGAGAGGGAGAGGAAGTAGACATGAGCTCAAAGAGAGGAAGAATAAACATGATGTGTCACAGAAGAGCAAAAAGATGGGCTTCAGCTAATTAACTCCCCAGGGGCTAATGAGCACCTATCAGGTGGCCTAGCATGCTGAGAGCCCAATTCTTGTCCTAATCAGAGTCACCTTATCTTTTATGATAGAAATCATACAGATATTTCTCAGACTAAAACCTGAGATGTGCCATGACAAAATGTTTGAATTCAATACTATTTAGGAAAACTGGGGAAATCCTATCATCCTGAATATAGACTTGGAACAAGTGCTCCCCCCATTTCTAAGAATCACATACAGAAGACCTGACCATCCCATGCTGTACCCAGTGGAGGAAGCACTGAGCCACAGGCCCCCAGCTTCCCAGTCTCTTCTCAGTTGGCAGAACCAGTGTCAATTTTTAAATGCACAGAAGGGCACCAGGCGAAAAGGATAGGGAGCCCTGGCACCATCCACACCAGAAGATGCAGATACCCTCCTGTAGTGAGGAGGCTTTGGCCAGCTCAGTGCACTGCCAGTGGACACCCCCTGTGCTCTCTGCTTCTGTCCTTCTGGAAGCTGGGCCTGAGATAGAAGTGCCTCGAGACTAAGCAGTCTGACCTCCTCAGCTGCCCAATAAAGCTACCAAGACCTGCAGAAGACCAAGTGTGAGAGAGAAATAAATATATATGTTAAGCCACTGAGATTTGGAGGTTGTTACTGCAGCATAGCCTAGTCTGTGCTGACTAACCCAGCAAGGAGTTATACACGTTTCTAAACAACACATTTTTATCTTCGTTATAAAGATTGTAGATCTGCAGCTAAGAGAGGTTTGAGTAAATCGCCCAAGATGTCAGTGCCCAGCATACAGGAAATCTGAAATATAAGCTAACTGCTGACTCTCATTCCTGGCAGCTTCTTGCCTCTGTTGTACTTTCTCCCCTGCCCTCATAACCTGCCCCCTGCAAGAAAATGAAATCTTCCACAGGTCATGGATATCACCCAGAAAAATAAGCTGCTCAATGGAAATCTATCCCAAAATATATAATCAATAATAGAGTAAACCATCCCTCCCCCTACCTCCCTGCCAGCCTAGAAATTCAGAATTTTTGCCAACATTTCCACCACCCTAGGAGGATGAGGGAAGAAGCAGCTGCCTTGTCTCCACCACTTAAGGTTGGAGATCCATGTAAGACGTGAAACAGTGAGGGTCTGACAGCCACCAGCCCTGTTTCCCTGAGAGCTGGGGTTCAAGAATTTGTGGGAGCTGTTTGTGAGTAGCCTTCTTGGCTTCCCTCGACTCTCTGCCTGCCCCTCATTCCAGAAGATCACCCCAGACAGCCTACCCCAACCAATCATGAACTCGCCTGGGAAGTTCAGTTTAGAAGAGGAGGCAGAAGTGAATTTTTGGCTTTACAAACAAGCCTCCTTTGAAGCTAGTGTTTTCCAGCCAAGAGCAAATGTGACTCCTATCTGAGTTCTCCCTGTCACTCTCTGTGAGTTCACAATTCAGGGGAGCAAGAAACATGACTCCCTCCCAACCCTCCAATGCTATCATCCTGAAATTTTGATCAACAGAAATGGCACTCTACAAGAAACGTCAGCCCCTGTAGCTCACAGCTCGGGAACCATGGTGCATGCCAGCAGTTATCCAGGCAAAATTCCTGAACTTCCTCTAAACAGGACTCCCAACCCACAATCCCAACCCAACATAAATAAAGCTCTAAGCTCGACATTAGTTTCACGGTGCTGTAGAGCCTCGATGTGTCCTCCCCTTCCCCTCCCAAGCTCTCTGTGTGTGCAGGGGACGAGGCCTCTCCTAGGGAGCCCGGGGGTGCCTGTTGCTAGCAGAGTGGACACCCTGGATGCCCTGGGAAGCAGCGCTGACTGCTTAATCACGGGTCCTGAGCAGGCCATGAGCTGCAATGTCTTCGAGGAGCCAGATGGTGCGAATATGTTTTCATAGTTGCCTTTGGAAATAAGGGAACAGTGGAACAGACCTGGACCCACAGAAGAGGAGGGAAAGGGCAGCTCCTGATGACCACAGCACATCCGGCTCCATCTGCTCCTCAGCCTGTGGCCACCTGGGCCCTCAAGCTGGCGTCTCCACTCAGGGCTGCACATCCTCTTCCATCCAGATCAACTCCTCCATCCCTGAGCCAGACTCCACAGCATCCTACTGCCCCCAGGCCTGAATCTATCCCTTGTCATTCCCTACACTCCACCACGACACGTTCTCTGTCCACTGCACCCTTTCCCCAGACTGTGAACCGGGAGAGGAAAGGCCTTTACCTGCCTTCCCCAAGCTGACACTGTGCTCCTCTCTCCTGGCCAGCTGCTTCTAAAAGCTGGCCACCTGCCCGCCGCCTCCTACTGCCATCACCCAGGCTGTCTGCATCTGCCCACGCTGCCCACTGACACTGCTCACTCTCTAGCCATCTCCGAAGAGGCCTGTACTGGGCTGAATATTGCCCCATGAAAATTCACATCCACCCAGAACCTGTGAATGTTCCAATCGAATGACTCGATTTGGACTTTGCGTCTTTGCAGATGTTCTCAAGTTAAATAAAACTGTTAGGGTGGGCCTTAATGCAATACGACTGGTGTCTTTAAAGGAAAAGGGACCAGAGAGACATAGAGAAAGCACTGTGTGACGAGGGAAGAGGAGATCAGAGTGATGTGTCTCCGAGGAATGCCTGGCATTGACACCACTGGACCTGGGAAGCAAGGGAAGGTCCTTCCCCAGAGCTTCCAGAGGAACTATGGACCTGCCGCTACCTTGACTGTGAACTTTCAGCCCCCTGGCTCTGAGGGCCTCTCCTTGCCTAACCTTACCAGTCACAGCGTCACTTCCACTCTAGTCCTAAACTGCCCTATTCGAGGGAAAGGAGAACTGATGCTGCCTTTCAGTTAGAGAAGTGGTAGCCTCACAGTAGAGGAAGAGTGTGGGGGCAGCACGATCGGCCACAGCTTTCTCACCAGCCCCCCTACCTTAACCAAACCCACCTCTGTACCTACGCCAAGCTTATCCTCATCCTTGCCTAAAAGCTTTTGAAGAATCTCATTTTCAACAAAATAGATTTCTAAAGTGTCCCTATCATGGGAATTACTTTCCTATTGGCTCTCAGCTACAAATCTACCCTTGAAAACTCTCCCATGCTGCTGGCAGGGACTCTGGACACTGCACTCCCCATACTCTTGCTAGGTGCCTCCTGTTCAGCTCTGCCAAGGATCACTAGAAAGAAACTATAAAACAAATAGGTGGAGAAGGAGTTTCCTTCCTCCTGTTTGCTGTCAACATCACCTCAGCAGTGTGACTTTGGCTCAGAAGTGACAATAGGTTCCAGCTTTCGATGTCTTTCTATACTCCCAGAAATACCTCATTGTGCCCCTCAGATGTCCTAGAAGTAGCTAGATGGTGATCTTTCCTTGGAAACCTAAGTCGTGCCTCAGTAGAGTCCTTTCTCCAAGTTCATTGCTCTGAAAACCCCATCTCTCCCTTTATTCTTGTAGCTCTTGGGGTACTACCTGCTTCCTGTGGCTATATGTCCAGTTACCGCAGTGTCCCCCCTTGGCCCTTCAGTGTTGATGCCCATGAGATCAGTCCTCTGTACTCAACTCCCTCTTGCCCTGACTGGGCTCTGACTGGCAGAACATGTGAGACTTTTCATTATGTGTCTACGATCGGCAGCAACTCAGGTTTCCTTCCAGTCCTAAATGTTTTTCATGCCTCCATTAGACTGTGAACTTCATGGTAAAAGGAACTTTATCTTAGTCACTTTTATCTCTCCCTTCTGTATGCCTTCCTTTTCTTACCAGTACCCTGTGCAGTGTCTGACACATAAGTATAAGTTGAATGAACCCACAGAGCTGTTCATTCATTCATTGTGTGCCAGAGAGATGAGGTCTGAATAAACTTCTAGCATTGGCTGCAGACATGTGAGAAAGACACTGAAGGGTGGGCTGTAAGCCTTACACATTTCATCAAGCTCCCGCACCTGTCCTACAGAGTAACAGAGGAGTGATTATGACCTTAGGTGTTACATAAAGTAGTTCCCCCATTATCTGCAGTTTTATTTTTTTGCAGTTTTTGTTAACTGCAATCAACTATAGTCTGAAAATATTAAACAGCAAATTCCAACAATAAACAATTTAGAAGTGTTCAATTATGCATCATTCTGACTAGCATGATAAAACCTCACACAGTCCTTCTCCATCCTCGTCATGTGGGCATCACAGTATTCTCATCATCACAAGAAAAAGAGAGGCCAGCACAGGACGATAAGATGCTGAGAGAGAGAGACAACACATCTGCATAACTCGTCTTACAGTGTATCGTTATAATAATCCTATTTTATTATTAGTTTTTATTGTTAATCTTTTGCTGCATCTAATTTAGAAATTAACCTTTATTATAGATACGTATGCATAGGAAATACATGCATGCATTTCCTATGGTGTATACCCAGGGTTCAGTACAAACGCGGTGTATACTCAGGGTTCAGTACAAACGCGGTGTATACCCAGGGTTCAGTACAAATGCGGTGTATACCCAGGGTTCAGTACAAACACGGTGTATACTCAGGGTTCAGTACAAACACGGTGTATACCCAGGGTTCAGTACAAATGCGGTGTATACCCAGGGTTCAGTACAAACGCGGTGTATATCCAGGATTCAGTACAAATGTGGTGTATACTCAGGGTTCAGTACAAACATGGTGTATACCCAGGGTTCAGTACAAATGCGGTGTATACCCAGGGTTCAGTACAAATGCAGTGTATACCCAGGGTTCAGTACAAACACGGTGTATACCCAGGGTTCAGTACAAATGCGGTGTATACTCAGGGTTCAGTACAAACGCAGTGTATACCCAGGGTTCAGTACAAATGCGGTATATACCCAGGGTTCAGTACAAACGCAGTGTATACCCAGGGTTCAGTACTGCCCACTGAGAGCCTTGGCATGTGGTCCCCAGATAAGGGAGGGTTGTTAACTCGGGAGACCCAGGAGGTGAGCCATAAATCCGGCCCACTCCCTTCAGAAGGCTGACTGTCATTCTGACCCCTGATTATGTCTGACATTTATTTGCCCAACTGCAGTAACTACAAGCACAAATGGGGAAATTGCTGTGAACAGCGTAATGTGTTGTTTAAATCACAGCACCACGATGGTACCAAGAACTAATCTTGGCCCTTTTAATAAAGCACCCAGATGTCCCACTAGATTTGCTGTAACAGGTCTGTAAGACTCTCTGGCCAATAGTCCTCAAATATGAAGTCCAAGGCTTAGGACCCGCAATCCCAAATGAGGCCTCAGGAGTACCTTTCACCCAGGGAGAGATAAGGAATGGAAGGTTTCCAAACACTTTGAATTAAAAATGAGTCATCTTTCAAAACCAATTTTGCCTTCCATTTAGGTTTCTAGTGAAAAACAAATAGACAAACAAAATCCCAGACTAATTCCAAATACCTCAGAACTTAATTTGCTTTTCATTTCTTCTCCAAACAGGTACAGAGGTTTCCTTTCCTTTAGCACCTTTTAGTTTAAGACTCTTTTGTTTGCCAGGAACAAACATTCCCTCTAGGTGGAACAGACAAGGAGGTGTTTACATAAGGAGTGAGGAGACCCCTCACGGATCCCCCAAATAAAGCTGTGGGAGCTGAGGCAGATTTGGAGAGGCTCACAGCAGACGCACGTGGATCTGGAAGTTACTAACATCCTGCCATCCACAGCCATGGAAATACCCAGGTCTCTCTTTTTTCTTACTACTTTTTCTTTGCTTCCCTCCAGTTTAAGTTCTTAAGAAAGAGAAAATGTGATCACACTAGCCTGTACAAGTCACAGATTGGTGGTCAGCCTGGGCGTGAAACAGCAATTGTCAAGGTTCACATGGCGTCAGCCAGACATGCGTGCAAGATGCTCCTGTGTGTGAAGCATGGAACATGGATGTCCTCAAAAAGCATCATGAATACTGGGGGGATTGCAAATGGAATACACATTTATAATTTTAGATCAACTTGCTAATATGCTTCTTCCCAAATTAAAATTTACATGTATGTTTATCTTATAAATATGTAAGGCCCTTCTTGTATGCCATCACTTAAAAGGTACAGAAACAGGGCGCCCCGAAGGTTATTTGTAGGTTATTTGAAAAATCACCTGGTTATATAAACCTAAGGCCATGACACCGGGGGAATCTCTTACTGCCAAACTACATTCTATGCTGTTCAGAGCTGCAAGTGAAAAACTATCTCAGCACCTGGACCCTACGGGAGGATGAGGAAAGAGACTCTTCAGTGACCCTTGTGACCCCATGATATTCTAAGTTCGGTGACAGCCTGAGATGCTCCCAGCCAATTTCCATTGACAGCAAATGATACCACAAAATGGGAGGGGGACCCAGCAAGGGAAGAGGAAGGTCGGCCTTGTGCCCTAACCCAGCACAGGGGCCTGAGATTTCCAGGTCTGTGGCTAAACCCAGAAGCCTCTGCAGAGCCCCAATCCCAGGGTGGGGCTCTGCTCCCATTGGCCACAAGTCTGTCAATGGACTAGAAGAGCCTTCATCATGACATCCAGGAGCAGAGCACACAGGGCACTCAGGGCAACCTGAACAAACACGAGCATCCCCAGCTCGTGGCTTTCTGTCATAGACAAACCCAACTGGCTTCAACAGCCATGTGAAAGCCATCGCCACAACAGGACTCTAATATGCTGACCGCCTGCAGTGGGTCTCTGACCTACAACTCTGAAGTGTTCATGGAGGGGAGGGACAGAAAGGCCTCACGAGAAAGGCAGAGGATCCGACCGTCTGTGCTTGCAGGACAACCAGCAACCAACTGGAAAGGAAAAGAATTGTGACCATGTTCTCACACCGAGTTGGTAAGGAGGTTGTACTACTACAGACAGACAAATACATGTCATGTTACCATTAGGGCCGAAAGTAAATGCCCACTTTTCAGAGATGGCAAAAGGAAAGCAAAAATTTTTTTTTATTAAATCATAGCTGTGTACATTAATGCATTTATGGGGTACAATGTGATGGTTTTATACACCATTTGAAATATTTCCATCAAACTGGTTAACATAGCCTTCACCACATTTTCTTGGTTATTGTGTTAAGACATTTATATTCTACACTTAGTAGATTTAACTTCTAAATCTTCTTCTACGGTGCTTATAAAATGCACCATAAGTGTGGTCCCACCAATTACCGTCCCTCCCCCCCATCCTCCTCCTTCCCTTCCCTCTCCTCTTTCCCCTTCTTTATGGGCTATAGTTGGCTTATAGCTTTCATATGAAAGTGTGGGTATTTATAAATTGGTTTCATAGTAGGGCTGAGCACATTGGATACTTTTTCTTCCATTCTTGATTTACTTTGCCAAGAAGAATATGTTACAGCTCCATCCATGCAAACATGAAAGAGGTAATATCTCCATCTTTTTCTTAGGCTACATAATATACCATGTTGTATATATACCACAATTTATTAATCCATTCAGGGGTGCATGGGCACTTGGGCTTCTTCCATGACTTAGCAATTATGAATTGGGCTGCAATAAACATTACCATGACTAAAATAAAGAAGATGGATAATATCAAGTATGGCAAAGATGCAGAACAACCTGAATTTTTATACATTGTTGGCAGAAGTCAAAATTGGTATAACCACTTTGAAAAATTCTCTGGTATTACCTATTCAATTTAAATATAGGCATACTGGGGGAGGAACCAAGATGGCGATCTGTAGCCAGCTTTCCGCAGAGGTTCCTGTCCAGAAGGAGAGTTAAAGGACAGAAACTCAGGAAGAAAGCCGATGGTTTGGATCTGAGCCAAAAGAAAAGGTCGAAGAG
>CAUYON010109631.1:0-22645 GCA_963573935.1 Arctocebus calabarensis
TTCCTCAGGGTGTCCAGAAGCCTCACGCTGTCTCCCTGTGTCCCCAAAGGGAAGTTTCTGGGCAGATCCTGCCTGGCAGAGATGCCTGAAGTCCTCTCTCCCCAGTCTCACTGTGCCCAGCCGCAAGGAAGCTGTTACTTGTCTGCCATCTTGCTCCGCCTCCCTGATCTAAGAATTCTATATTCGGTCATGGGAATGATATTCTCTCAGCACATTTTTGGACATACAAGGCATCAGTGAGTATTCAACTCAAATTCTGCACTCACAGTCAAAAAATGGAAGGGGCTGCAGAAATTATTGTAGCCACTCACCCTCTATATTAGTTATTTCCTTTGTGAGCATGTATATGTTCCTGGTGGAGTAAGGATAGGGAATCATAAGAGTAGGGAATGGAGAGAATGTCAGGAGGGCTATTGATGGGCTTATAGATGCTTATTTGCATTTAGACATGTTTAGTAAAGAATCCAGTTGGCCATAATAAGCATAATCTCAAGTCAATATGAGAGAGCCCCAGGGAAATAAATTTGGTTATGGTGGAATTTCCCAGTGAGAGAAACAAGACATATACCAGATGACTAGAAGTTTATTCCTGAAGAGTTTCCACTCAGGGTTTTCAGGCTTAGCAAATTAAAATACAGGCTACCCAGTTAAAATTAAATTTCAGGTAAACAATAAATATGTGTGTATGTGTCAGAGATACAGTTTGCAGGGAGGCTGGGATGCCAGCTATAGACAGATGCTTAAGACTGGAATTTCAAAGGGAAGGAAAGAAACTTTGACACGAATGATCAGATTAGTAACAATGTGGGAGCCAGAGAAGGAGTGGTTTTTGAGTGCCACCTTGTCTAGGTTTGAAATAGATTTGAACTGGTCTTTGCCTGTGTGATATTTAAACTCTAATCAGAGAGAGAGAATTAGATCTAATTTTCATTGAGCATTTACCATGTGTCAATCAGTATGCTAAGCACCTCAGCTCATTTATTATTCAACATAATGTTCCCCATTTTATAGATGGGAAGACTAAAGTACGGAGAGTTTAAGTGACTTCTTAAGGTCACATAGTCAGCAACTGGCAGATCCAGGACTTGAAGCCAGGTCTGCCTGACCCTGGAAGCTGCACTATTGCCCTCAATGCCATCCTGCTCCATAACCAAGTACAGCAAATGAGCAACAAAAACAAAGGCAAAGCACGGTGCTTGCTGGCACTGTATGCAGGCATTGGAGGTGGTCAGGGTGGGAGAGGTCAGTTGGGAAGACTGATCAGGGAAATATTCTTGAAAAAAGAGAACTAGAAATTGAATTCTCACCAATGGGTTTGAATTTGGGTTTGTGAAAGAAGTGAGCAGGCGATGAATGAGATGAGGCTGACAGGGAGGGTAGGGTGGGGTGAGTTGTGAGGTGGTGCCCCAGCAAATCAGAGGAGACAGAAGGAGTTGAGTTGGCTGATTAGGGGAGAGTGTGTCTAGGGTGGCACACAGAGTGACCAAGAGAGGTTAATCACAGGTCAAAGAGGGGTCAGGGGCCACATCATGGGCGAGGGATGGGTGAATTGCTGTGGGCTGGGGGAGGTGGGAATGACATACAGGCTAGTTTAAGCTTTTTTGGTCTTTATCTTGAGGTCCTTGTCTTAAAACCAAGAAAGTATTAGAGGCAGTGGGGTGGAGTGGGTGGGTTGGAGGAATGTTTAGGAGATAAGTAGACAAGTGGAGATGGATCTTGATGTGGGGAGAGGCTGATGCCTGTGGGGTCCCTGGGCAGTGCCCCCAAATGGAGGGAACCCAGTAAGCTGGCTTGTGGACAAAAGGAAGGAGTCTTGTTGACTACAGTGTTGGGGAAGCTACTGACCCAGGAAAGGAGGGGACTGACGGTCTTGTTTCTGAGCAGGACGCAGACAGGTGGCCCCAATTGGAAGCAGGGCTTTACACCAGCTTTGAGAATGTGTCTATAGCAGTGACAGGCAGTGACAAGGTTACTCTGTGTGCCCCGCCAGCAGCCTGTGAACAGATCTCCCAGAGAGGCATCTCTACCCTCAGGCTGGTAGAGCCCACATGGAGACCTAACATGGTAACATATAAAGGCAGGAGCCCAGACGCCTCTCAGGCAGCTTCCTCCCACCACGCTGCCTTTACATAAAACTCACACAATCTTTCTAGATCACCTACCACCATGAGCCAGGTGCTGTCTCCGACACTGACTGTGGGCAAGCCAAGTCATCACCATGCAAGGCGGCTGAAATAAAACGTGTAATTGTGCTCCAAGATACCTTAATTGTTTATTAATTACTTCATAAATCATAGTGACACCTGTGTTTGTGCTCCTGTTAATTCACTCTCATGAGGTGGGGAATGAAAGTACATTCTGCTTTCTTGAGAAGCACATGGACCAAAGAACAACTGGGCCCTTACCTATGAGACAGTTGCAGCTGAATTGGCAAGGGGACGCCAGGGCTCTTGCTGCTTCTGCCTCACCCCCAGTCAGCCTCAGCTGAACCCCGTCCTTCACAGCCAAGGCAGCAGCTAGAACCTCACAGGTGAGGTGGTCTGCTGCCTCATTTGATCTCATCTTCCCAGAAGTGGGGAGAGAGGGTTATTGTACTCATTTTATAGGGGCAAATAGATTTTATGCAAGTCCCAAGGTCACACGCTCAATTAAGTGATCATGCTGGAGTTTGGATACAGGTTTATTTGACTATAAACAATGTAGCCCCTCGTTGGAGACTCAGAGAATGTCCTGGGGACGAGGAGGGAGTTTTCCTATTAACCCCAGAGTCCTCCCTATGTATCTTTTAGACTTATTCAAGGAAAGAAAAGTTGTTTTCTATATGCTAATACCCCTCATTTTCTTGAGGACCATACTTAAATAGAAACAGAATTCACCCAGAGTTCTTCAGCAGGGGTGTTCTGGTGCCCTGCCACTAAGACTGGCCACCACTGGAGTCCCCCTCTAAGTGACCTCCATTGCAGACAGTCACCCGCTCCTCTCCCTGGGAGCCTCTTTCTGCCCACATCTGTTGGCAGCCATCAGTGACCAAGCGCCTGGCCCTGGAGAGTACACAACTGCTCCAGATGGCTGATGGAAGTTTATTGCCACAATCACTCTTAATGTGTTAATGTGGCCATTCCAAAGCCCCTGCCTGGAAGCTTAACTCCCGTGGTGGTGCAGCAGTCCCTGGCTCCTGGGCCTGATGGCACACTTCTGTGGATGCTATGAAGTCAAGTAATGTCATAAAACCCAGTTTGGGAGTAATGTTTTTCCCCTGGGTTGAGATTAGCACTTTGCAGAAAGCCGGGAATGTCCCAGGCAGTAGAGGAGGCTCTCTTCTCTGGGTTCTGAGTATGTTGAAGGAGGGGGTGTGCTGGGATGGGGGAGCACAAGTGGGGTGCAATTGTCCCACCCCCCAACTTCTCCCTGTCTGCTCTGATTATTTCTTAGGTCTCAGCATCAAGAGACCTACTTGACCAACCAATCCTGTTATTCTCTGTCCTTTGCAATTTATTACTTTCCTTCCAAGCACTTTTCTCCATTTGTGATGATAAACTTACTCTTGTTTCTATTTGTACAATGTCTGTCTCTGACACTGGACTGTGCAGGGGTGATGTTTTGTTTGTTTTGTTCAGTGCTGTATCAGGTGTTGGCACAGTGCCTGGTATGTATGTGTCCAACAAATGCTTGTGAAATAAACGAATGAATATTATTATTGAGCTATGGTCATTTAAGGACAACTTTCTCAGGCTCTACTGACAGGATATCTCATGATGTGCTTGCTAATAGGTGATTTAAGATTGACAGGAAGGAGGAAAGAATCTAAGATGCTTTCAGAGTAGTTAGATTCTGAGCCCTGAAGCCTGAGGCTAAGATGCCCAACTCTGTGTCTGGCATACAGTGGCACTGACCACAGAACACAACAAGTAAACAAATGAGAAACGGTTAGAAACAAATTATTTCTTTACTTTCTGGTGGATGGCAAAGTAAGCAAGTCTGAGAGAGAGGGAGAGAGAGAGAGAGAGACAGAGACACCTAGGCCTTCAGAAAAAGGAGCAGAGGTGTTTGAACCCTACCCATCACATTCATCAGGCAATTTCCCCAGAGAAGGAAGTGAGGCATTCACCTGCCCAACCCTCCTGTTTCACCCATGCTCTGGTTAAGAAGTCTTGGTAGTGGCTTAGAACCTCCCAGCAAGGAGGCTGCAAGGCACTAGGCTATTGCTCTGGGATCTGGGTGTGATGGGACTGGAGGACATCACTGGTCACTACTAGGAGGTGGACAGGAAAGCCATGAATCTTGGAGGAGCCACCTGCACACCCACCCTCCATTAAGAAAAGGTGCTCACAGGGAGTTCTGGAACACGGGAAAGCCCCCTTTCCCTCCCATCCCCTGGTCCATTCTTCCATTGGGGCCAGCTGCTCTGCGTGTGCAGGGCCTCATTCTGACAGGAGCTGCTGGGAATTCAGGGAACTGCCCAGCAGGGTATGTGGTCTGCAGGAGAAGCCAGGTGGTGATTGCTAGACTAGGTCCGTTGTATCAGTCACTGTGGCTGTTGTGAGGTCAGGCGAGGCCTTGCGAGGAGGCACCGGGGCTGATCTGGACCCTGAGAGTTGGCTGGATCAGTAGAGGGGCAGGAGAGCTCAGGAGGAGGGGCGGACTGCGAGGACAGGGTGGAGGAGGGGGGCCCAGTGTCTCACGGGAAGGGAGGTGGAGAAATGTTAACCAGAAGAGGCCTGCCTGTGCCTAAGGAAGCTCTGTATGGCTGGGCTGTAAATCAGGAGACTGCAACTACATAGTTTTTCCCCACAGGCAGGACCACAAGATGAAGGTAGGACAGAGGACAGAGAGGGAGGAAGAGGTAGTGAGAGGCTCCAGCGGGGAGCCCAAACCACAGACACCTGCGGGGAGAAACAGGCGATGTGAACTGAGGCCACAGATGCGGGAGGCAGAACAATCCCTATAGTGGAGTAGGGAAAACCTCAGGAAAGATCCTGCGATTATTAGAACTCAACGTGGATTCACTGAGTTTTGCCAAATTAACCTCATAGTTAGGTCAGAGCTTCTAGAGCAGTGGTTCTCAACCTTCCTAATGACGCGGCTCTTCACTACAGTTCCTGTGGGTTGCAACCCACAGGTTGAGAACCGCGGTTCTATAGCCATTTTCCAAGAAGATGGCTCTGGGGAAATGACATACTTTGTGAGCCAGGCTTGGCACATCTAAGACTTTGCTATCTCATATTTTCTCGGTGTTTAGGATGATATAATAATAATGCCATTCGGGGAGCTGTGAGGGTTGAAGTTGTGGGGGGCAATGTTAAAGTCTCCTGATAGAGTGAACGTCTAATTTATCATTCACTTCTGAGAGTGAAAGAAAATGTGTCAGCCGAGGTCTTTGGGACACAGACACTGAGGAGGAGCTAGGAGGGCAAACCATTTATTGAGGAAGAACACCTGCCAAAGAAATCAATAAATAAAGGAGGAAGAAGTGGGATTGGACAGGGGCTCCTGTGAAACCACAGCACAGACCTACCAGTCTTTTTGGTCCAATGGGAAGCTTGGGGGCAAATACTGACCATTAGAAGAGTCCTGGGCCCTTGTACTAACTTGGATGGTTATTGGCCAGGATGATTTGGGCTCAAAGGCTGAAGTGGTCCTGAGGGATATAGAAGCTATAGAAGGTCAGGTGACCAACTCCTTGAAGGGGGCAGCAAATCTTTCCTTCAGTGAGTATCTGAGGGGCATATTTCTGTGTCTGGCCCTGTTAAAGAATTAGCCTGGGACAGCAGGAGTTAACCAGGATTGTCTTTCAAAAACAGGGTATCTAGTCAACATATTTCTGGAGAACTTTTATAGAATTCAGTCTTGGATTCAATTTTATTCTCTCCTGGTCCTATTCAGGTTATTTTTTTTTTTCTTCAACTAATAGCTTATCTAGAACAAAATAGCTAACATTTGCTGACCAGTTAGTTTTATGCCAAGCATAAGCTGAACACTTCATATGAATTAAATCAATTCTCCTAACATCATGAGGCAGATACTGTTATTATAGACTTTATGCTTAGATGTACATATAATTATATATTTATATACTTATATATTACATATACTTAGAAATAATACAGACTATATTCTGATATAACATCACTTATTTTATAGGTGAAGAAATTGTTGCATAGGAAGGTTATGTTGCTCGTTCAAGGTCATGCATCATATAAGTGGAAGAGGTAGGTTTTAAACCAAGAGGTTTTCTTCAAAGGCTTAAATGTGTAGAATTTTGAGCTGATGGGGCCTGTAGAGGTCATCTTATCATCACGTTCCCACAGTTATGTAGCAGGTAAGACAAATGCTTAACTTCTTGACTCCTGAGTTCAGGGTTTCTTTATATTTACATGCCTTAGACATGCTTGTTGAATTTGAAATAATAGAAAGTTGGAAAAAATGTAGAACTGAGGATACATTAGTGGTTTAAAATCATTTTGATAGGCTTGAATGGTAGTTGAACCAAAGGTGGAAGTTAACAGAGATTATGTGAACTGCTACATGTAGATTCCAAAGCATCAATTGTACAAGTGCAAGGTGGGGAAGACCTCGTCTGAATGCAATTTACAGGTAACAAAATTACTCAGAGGTGACAGGAGGTGAGAATGAGAGGACACAATTTAGGTTGCATTAATAAATTGCATTCAGGTCACAGAAGTGAGGGTCCTTTCTGTGCTTCCATTCATGTTCACCTGGGGAGTAAAGTACTAAGCTTTATTGCATTCCCTCCACCCCCAAGTCATTTCCCCCTATGGCCACCATGTTTTGTCAGAAATGGAGACTAGGTCAAGAACCCCTGGAAACGGGTGCCCTGACGACATGGCCTCTAAACTTGTACGCAGAGTGTCTGTTGGTGCTGGGTACTCAGTGGAACTAAGGCCAGGTGCACTGGCCATTCAGCCCTCACTGCTGCTCTCTCAGAGTTGTTGGGGCTGGACCATCTGTAGCCAGTCCTTAGAAACCCTGCAAACCCCAGAATCTGAACTGACATGCTTATGTGCAAACACACTAGCTGTAACGCAGCAGGGAGTTTGAATAAACTCAGGAAAGTTCTCAAAACTCCTACAAGGTCTCCTAGTCTCCTAGGACCCTTTCACTCTCCTATCCAATGATGTTTTGTTTTGTCTTCATCCTGAGTAGTGGCAGAGCCCCCAAAGTTATAACAGAGCATATTCAAAGCCTCTCTTGGGGACCTCGCAAATAGGAGGAGTGGGGGTATGCTTTGCAGGGGGCTAGAGTTTTCAGTAAGGGGAAAGGACAAGAGCCTGGGGATTTAGGTTGCCCTTTTAAGACAATGTCTTTTGAAAACCCTGTCCTACTTTGGGTTTAGGACAGGGTCTTGCCTGGTTTGGGTGACCAGACTGACTCATTGATATAGCGAATGTATAGGGTAAATGAAATTTGGGGGTAGGGTAGACAGGATGAAGTCAATTTGGGAAGCGTTGAATTTCAGATGTGGGTGGGAAACATTTCTTACAGGTCAGGAGTTCAGGATGTGGTGGTATTAACACACAGATGTTAGTTGAAGCTGACAGTCCAAGGAGACCAGAAAGGTAGACTCTCTTTACTCAAAGTGGAGGCTGTAGATTAGCAGTCCCAGCATCATCCTTTAGACTCTTGGGTCTTAACTCAAGTTGTACTCTGCATTTGGTTAGAGAAGCAGTGCTCGAGGCCAGTGGTTCTGTCTCAACCCTGGTTGCACATTGAATAACCAGTCTCTGTGCTCTGCTCTGAGATTCTGATTCAATTAGTTTGTGTGGGATCTAGGCATTATTAAAATAACAACACCCCCCCCCCCCCACGTTTCAAGGTGAATCTAATGTGTAGTCAGGGTGGACTAAATCAGTTGTCCTTAAACTTGAGAGTCCATTAGAATCACCTACAGAGGCTAGGTGTGGTAGCTTCTACTTGTATTCCTAACCACTTAAGGATAGGATTTTGAGACTGGCCTGGGCAATATAGCAACATCCCATTTCAAAAAAGAAAAGAAGAATCACCTAGAGGGCTTGCCAAAGCATAGATAGGTGGGCCTCACCTTCAGAGTTTCTGATTAGTAGCTCTAGTTGGGGCCTGAGAATTTGCTTTTCTAACAAGTTCCCAGGTGCTGCTGCTGTTGGTTGCTGGCTTGTACTTTGAGAACCACTAATAAGGAGTGAAAAGAGGCCAGAAGAGGGTCTAGGGTGAAATCCCAAAGTAAACCAACATTTATAAGGTCAGTAGAGAAAGAAAGGGGATAAGGGAAAGAGGATTCTCTCTGGTGCCTTTTCCACCAGACCATGAATGCCTGGAGGACTTACCTCCCCCTGTTTCAGCCTCCCTTTGTGGCACAGTGCTCCAGAGTCTCAAAACCACTGCTTAGACATTTGACATCTGATCATGTCCTGTCCTCCTTCAGGGGCTGCCTGTAGCTTTCAGGATAGTCTCACATATTGGCTCTGGACACAGGGCCCAGCATGATGACTGCCTGGACTTTTTGTTCCAGGTATTGCAACCTACTTGCCAAGCCTCAATTAATTTTGCTCTTGCATACTCCTCTGCCTTGGCAATATGTCCTGAGCCACCTTCCTCTTCCTCATTCCTCATTTACTGCTCCTACTCAGTAAAATGAAATTAGAATTTCCTCATAGAAGGAATCTCTTTTTGTTTATTTTTTCATCTCTTTCCACCCGTTGCCACCTCCAACTTCTGGCTCAGTTCAAACATTACTTCAGCCTCCTAAACCTGCCACGAATCTTTAGGCTAGAGTAGGTCCTCCTACTGTGTTCCTACTTCCTGTCATAACATTCATCACCACTTCACAGTTGTTGATTTAATTATCTGCCTCCCTCACTATACGTGGGTGTCCTTTGAGCAGAGAACTGGGTATTATATGATTTTTGCACCTCCAGCTCCTAGTACAATGCCTGGCACAGAGTAAGTGCTGACACTTGTTCGTTAGATGAAAAGATACTAGAACCAGTGGGGAAAGGATGTGAGTGCAGTCATGGCTGAGTCAGCATTCCCTTCCTTTAGCCCAGGGTCTGTCAGCTGCATCTTTCCTGTAGGTGGTCAGCTACTTCCCCAGAAAGGAAGACAAAGGACCCCCCTCTGTCTCACTGTCCCATAGAGAGCCCCAGCTGGCCACTTCCACAATACTTGCAATGGGTTGTTTGTGTCTTCCTCTCCCCAGCCAGCAGCGTGACCACCTCTCTCCGGAAAAAAGTCACGCAGGACACATGCTCTGTTCAGACTGGCAAGGCAAGAGGCAGAGGGTGGAAGTGTCTCGTTCCAGCTTCTGTGCGCATTCCATGCTCCCAGAGGGTGACGCCAACAGACTGTGACAGGGAATACCACTGGTGGCCTGAGAGTCAATAACTCCCTGGGTCCTCAAGGTCACCTGAGCCAGCTGCGAACTGGGCAGCCTCCTGATGGACAAGTCAATACGCTAAATGAGGGAAACTGCTGCCAGAGAGAGAGGGGAGGCAGGGAAGGGTCAGGAGACAGGCCTGAAAATGCCCCTGTTAGCACACTGCCATAGGCACTCTGATCCTCACAACTGACATGAGCAGCCCCTTTCTGTTTAACAAGAATTTCTGCGCCTTCTCTTTCTCATCCTTTGTGAGACGCTCACAGGGAAGGAGTGGCTGAAGGTCAAATCTCTCATCCACAGGTGAGGGTCCCAGAGGTCAGAGCGTGGGTCCCACAGTGTGTGGAGGTGCGGCTGGATTTGAACCCAGACTGCTGGTCTGCTCTGAACCTCCTCAGCTCCCTCAATATGCTGCCTCTAAAGAGATGTTCAAACATGTATAAACTCAGACGGGGTACAAGTGCAAATTATTCCTTCTGTGGAGGTGCAAAATAGCCAAGTGGTGACGGGAACTTGGCAGGGATGGAGCGGAATGAGTCAGGGACAGCTTTTTGAGGTAGAAGAGCTGTTCTGAGGGGCCAAGAGAGGAGGAGGCCTGGCAGGCAGCGAGCATGGGGGTGTGGGGTGGAGGGGCAGGGGAAGAGCTGCAGTGGGGGCCTGCGGGGGTGGAGACTGGTGGACTGTGTGGCTGCTGGCAGTGCTGGGCTGTGGGCAGGGCAGTGGGGTGGTGGTGGGCCTGAGGGCCATGTGCAGGATATGTGAAGATTTTTTTGCTTATCTGTGGTAGGATATCGCAAAAATCATGCATAGAACTTTTTCTTTGCTCATCAGCTTTTGCTTTTGTTTGTGTATTTAATTGTGTGGTCCAAGACAAATCTTTTTTCAATGTGGTGCAAAGAAACCAAGAGTTTAGATATCCCTGTGCAGGTGGCCTTCTCTGATTAACATGGTTTCCCGGGCACAGCTCTCTCTCTCTCTCTCTATACATGCGTGGTGGGCATACATGGTGTTTGTGTACATGTATGTAGCAGGAATGTAGCATGTGTTTATATGGGATATGGCATATGTGGAGATGTGGTGGGGGAGTGTATGGTGTATGTGTTGTGTGTGTGTTCAGGCAAGGTTCTGGACATCTCAGAAAATTGCCAGTTGTAGGTTTCTAACATTCTCTCTTGATAGGCACCTTCCAGTCCCTTTCCTCTGCATTACACACCGCCGGGTGTTAACCCTGCATTCCTTTTAGCCTTAGCTAGTAGGATTATGGAATTTATGTAACTGACTGAGTTAATTTTTAGCACACCCTTAACTCAGAGTCAGGTACGGCTACACACAAGGACACAGCCAGTGTTGTTGGGATTCTGCCTTTTTTGTCTCTCAGCTCTGCCGTCCTTGCTTGGATCTCATGGAGGCTCTGTCCACATGGTGGTCCCTGGCACGCATACGCAGGTTCATCCCTTTCCAGCTTCAAGTCCAGTGCGAGGAAAACTTCTTTTTATCTATAGTCTCAACAAAACCCCCAAATTGAATTTCACTGAAGGGTTTATGTCATGTCTCCATCTCTGAATCAATCTATGGTCTGTAGGGAGAAAGATTCAGCTGGCTGCCCAGGTCACACGCTCATCTCTAAGCAGGAGGCATGAGGTCAAGCACTCCAGAGAGAGGACCAGCTCATTCTCAAACTTGTACTTGTGCTGGAGGGGCCAGTGGATGCTGAGCAGCCAGACACGGCACCTGCCTCTTCCTGTCAGCAGAGGGCTTCCCAGTTGTGTGAACTTGGTCTTCAGTCCTGGCTCAGCCTGTGGCTGGCTTTCTCACTTGTCATTTTTCTTTGTAAATTGTTGTGAAGGAAAGTTGTTTAAGACTTATAGTAGGGAATTTGAAGGCAGGGAAAGAATGGAGAAAGGTGAGCTGGCTCAGAGAGGGAACAGAGCTGTGTGTGATCATTTCCTATGTGTGTCAGGTCCCAGGCTGGAGGCTATTCTGACATTATCTCTTTAAGTTCATAACCTCTTCCTGAGGTGGATACTGGTGAATACAGATGAGGGGGCAGTATTCAGAGAAATGAATTCAGAGAAGTGAGCTACTTAAGTCCTGCACCTGGGAATTTGCAAGGCTGGGTAACAAAACTGCACATGCTTAGGGCCACTGCTTCCTGAAGGTGATTATACCCAGGTTGAGGACAAGCCTTGGACTGGATGGAGCCCCAGTATTGAAGCAATACTGTGGGCACCAGATTTGGACCTCCTTTCTAGGCCAGTTCTTGTCCTTGTTAGTTGAGTGCCGGGCTCCCAAAGTAGAAAAGGGTATAAGGATAATGACATCTGTCCTGCTGAGATCCCATAGTTGTCTTGATAGTGACTTATCTGGCCCTTGCCTACGCTACTATCACTCTGGTTCCTCTCCAGGGCCCTTGGGTCTGGGACTTCAGGGGCCTCTGCATGATCCAGAGGAACAATGTGTGATCCTGGTCTCAAGGACAGGAGCTCCCTCTGCCTTTCACCTCCTGCCCCTTCCTGTGGGCCCAGATGCCATAGGGCCCTCCTCTGTGATGATCTCTTCTCCCTCGTTGATTCCCAGTGTTCACCTGAAGCTGCCCGCCATGGGGGTGGGGCTCAGGGGCACAGAGAAAGCTGATGTCTCGTGCTGCTCTTATTGGTGCCTCTTGGGGTCCTTACATCTTCAGCCTTGCTGAGGCTGCCAACCTGTTTTGGGTCACAGCTGAGGTGGTAAGGAGGGAAGAAGAATGAGGGAAAGTCCCTGAGGAATCCCGTAGGAAGGGAAAATGTTGAATTTTGTTTGACCTGGTATTCCTGAATTGTGACAAGTAATATAGCACCGCCTGAGAGCTAGGAGCATTAGCTTGGAAATCAGACTGCCTGGAACAGATCTGTGCTCCTTTGTAGTGACCTTGGGCGAGTTACTAATGATACCTGTGTTTCACTTACTCATCTGCAAAATGGGGATATTAATGGTACCTACCTCATAGATTTTTGAGAGGATTAAGTAAAAGGATGTTTGTGGCTTCTGTAAAATAATGTTTGCAGTTAGCTTTTGTTATTTTGTAACTTAGATTATTTTTGGATAACACCTATTTTCATTGTCTGGAGTATTATGTAAATGCTGCTTTTAGAAACACTGATGTAGAGGAATCCTGAACCGAGAAGGAAGTATACAGTGTCTTCACCATGTGTTCTGATTTCAAATATTTTGCCTTGTGATTAGATTGCACGATTTGGGTTTTGGCTCAGATACTGTGATTGTCATCCATTTAGGACATAAACAGTGCTTAAATAATCTCCCTTGCAGGCAAAGCTTATCAAGCTCTTCCCCCTCTCGAGAACCTGCCAGGATTATCCATTTCCATTTTTATTGTGCCAGAAGCTCTTCAGTCCTGCAATCAGTTGCCTTATCTGCCTCTTCTGAGGCCTGCATCAAGGTTCTTTTGCACTCTGCACCTACACAGACTCTCTATTCCAGCCTAGTCACCCTTATTCCTTTCATTCCTATTTCTACAACTGATGCCCTCCTACCTACTCTTGTCAAAGCTGGGTTCTCACCTTCAAACCTCAAACTGAAGCTGCTCTGTAGAGCACCACCCAGGTGTTCTGGGAAGGGCAGATGGGGCTTGGCCTCAGCCCTGTGCAGGCTCCTTGATCTGTGTCCACAGGCATCCATGTCTAGGCATTTTCTGTGGATGTTCTTTTCTTATTTAGTCAGTAAGCCCCTATCAACCCCTATTCTCCATCATGAGCCAGGCCTTCTATTTCTTCTGTAGCTAGTGCAGGTCTTTGCACACTGTAGGTGCTGTATGGGGAAGGTGTGAGGGGTAGCTGCAAAGCTGGGATAGAGACCCAGGGTCGGATGAATTTTCCAAGGGCTGACCTTGTCAGGCTTATGGTCACAAAGCCTTTTAGGCACCAAGAAAAAACTAATTTCTGTAGGATAAGTAGAGAGGATGTTTAAAAGTCATCTCTTCTATCTTTTTGCTCTGGAGGGACTGGATTGACCCTGCACCTGGTGTGTCCCCATTCTCCATCCAGCATGCCTGACCATAATTCGTCCTCTCCTTAGACCCTCAGCAGGGACCACATCTGATTTCACCTCAGGGTACCTTCATCTTTCCTTATTCTCTTTGGGAGTTGCTACCAGAGGATTAAGATGACAGTGATTTCTTGTGAAAGCTGCTTTCAAATCTCAGCTCCTTCGCCCAGCCGTGTGCCCTTGGGGCAGTTACTCAACCTCTTTAAGCCTCAATTCTGCACTTGGAAAAGTGTGACCATGGGAATGGTACCCACATGATAAAGAGGTTCTATGAATTCAGTTGGATAATCTGTGTGAAGAGCCCAGCACAGTTCCCGGTAGAAAGAGCTTACCAAAATGGACTATAATTATTTTATACATGACTTGCCTCAAGATCATGGGTTCCTGAAAGATATCCTTAAAAGTCCCCCCTCTGTGAAGCCTCCTAGACTTCCTCCCGCTGTGCAGAATTCCTCCCATCCTGCTCAGGGCCTGCACAGCGCATTACACTCATCCGTATGGATGTTTATCACCATGCTCTCTGGCCACCTGTTCATGGGGGCTATTTCCTCACAATCATGACAGGGACTAGAGAATGGGAACCTGATCTTTCACCTGCAGTGAGTGTTTGCAGAAATAAATATATTGAAAGTGACTTCTCCTGCCCTGCTCCTCTATTTTTAAATTTTAATTTAATTCATTCATTTTTAAAATAGGCAATCCCTTTCTATGGTCCAAAACTCACAGTAAACATGCAGTAGAAATTCTACCTTCTTTACCTTTCTCTTCTCCAGAAGCAAACGATGTTACATTTTTTAAGTTGTGTATCCTTCCAGAAGTATTATACATGCATGTATACAAAGATATGTAAATAGTCTGCTCCCATTCCCTTGTCCCTCCACTTTTGATGAATTGCCTGTGTTGCTGATGTTGTATAGCCCGGGTCCTGAAGCCAGGTTGCCTGGGTGCAAGCCCTGGCTCTGTCTCTTGTTACCTGTGTGATTTTGGACAGGAAACATAACTTCCCTCTGCCTTAGTTTCAGCATCTATAAAATAGGTATGTAGCAGGGGCTGTCCCATGTGATTATTGTTGGAAAACATGCACAAAGCATTGGGAACAGAGCTTGCATAGCACGGAGGCTCAGTGATGCCAGCTGTTGTTATGGGCTGCCATTCATTCTGTGCTTTCCACATGTGAGGGCTATGCTCCCTGCTTTCCACTTATCTCCCCCACCAACCAAGAACCCTGTGAGACAAGGACTGGTATCTCCGTTGTACAAACTCACACAGGCCTGGTATCTGGGCCAGGGTGCCTTGGGCAGCAAGTGTCAGCGATAAGATTGGAGGCTGCCCCTGGGGGTCCCACATGGTCTCTTTTGACTTCATGTTGCCATCCACTTCCAAGGCCATGTTCTAGGAAGCTGACTCACCTGGGTGTTTCCATTCCGATCCTTTGGTTTGTGTTTCTGAGCAGGGCATCTGTTTCTGAGCAGGATCATTTCAGTCTTTCAATGTGTCCTGCTTTGACCCTCAATTCAGCCTAAGGCCCTATGCTCAGAGTATGTAGTTCCTACCTGGCAGCGGAGGAATCTGCCTCCCAATTATCTTTTCTTTTTCCTCATGTTTATATCAGCAGAAATGAAGGAGAGAAAAACCAGCCTGTAACTAGAATTTTATTACCCATTGACCTCAGCCATCTCCATCTATCTCTCACTAGCTCTGCCCGTTAGTTGTCAGGGCAACGTGGTGTAACTCCCTGCCGGCTGCAGTTGGCTGAGTTTAATTCTCCCCTGCTGCCCTGGCTGGCTGGGCATGGCCGCCTTGTGTTCTTGCTCCAGAAGCACTGTCGAGCACAGCCCAGGACAAGTAAATCAGGAGAATGAGATGTGTTTTGGGGAAGAGATGGATAACTGCCTGGTCCCTTCTTCTCAGAGAGTAATTGCAGTGTTAAGTACGGGTCATGGGCCATTGCTGGAAATCATGAAGTTGAACACGATGCAGAACTGTGGGAATGTCTGAAATTAAAGTTGCTCAGCCTCAGCCTGCTAAAGCTTCCCTCTGTCCTGTCTTGGGGCCCTGCACCTCCTCTGGACCTGATTGTCTGGTCCCATCTCACCCCTCTCTGTTTCCATTCCCTGTCTGACTTCCTTGGAACAAGAAGCGCGTCCTTCTGCATTTACCCCTCCTTCCCTTGGCACATTTCTCTGTCTGCATTCATCTGAAGTAAGGAAGAGAGCACCCACCAAGAATCCAGCCATGCTGGCACTCTGATCTTGGACTGTCCAGCCTCCAGAACTGTGAGAATAACTGTCTATTCTTTAGGCCACCCTGTCTATGGCATTTTGTTTTAGCATCCTGAGATGACTGTGGTCACAAGGTCAATAGCTTTTTCTACCACCATTTTCTTCATCTGTGTTATTATTGATCAAACTTCCCTTCCTGAAACTTTTGCCTGTTTCCTTGGCTTTTGCAGGAACACTATCTATTTTTGTCTCCTACCTCCTGGCAATTTCTTCTTTGAGTTCAAATGCTTTTGGACACCTTTGTCCTAGGTCATTCTCTCCTCTCTCTGTACTGTTTTCCCCGACAGCATCCCTTATTTCCATGACTTAAAACACTAGTAACTGATCTAAAACCCTGCACCTCCCCTCTGAGTCTGTGGTCGCATACCCCTGTAGCTGTTCATTGTGCTTCCTGTTAGAGGTTACATGTTTACTCAGACTCAGCCTGACCCAAACAGAAGCTATTATCTTTGGTCTCAAAATAGCTCCTATCACAACTTTCCTGTTTCTATGGATAATGCTGTACCTCCAGTTTTCCAGCCTTGAAATTTGAGAGGTATTTCTGAGGGGTCCTCTTCTCCCTCCTTGTCTCCAGTCACCACTGTAATCTCTGGGCAGCATTTCCTTTCAGCACTCTCATGCCAGCTTTTGACTCTAGGCCACAATCTGTTTCTGGACTTGCACCTAACACATTTATACCTGATCCAATGACAACAATTATTTCTAATTTAATTCCATTGTTTTCAGGCAACATGTTTCTTATGACTTCAATTTTTTTTCTTTTAAGAGATAGAGTCTCACTTTGTCATCCTTGTCATAGCTCACAGCAACCTCCATCTCTTGGGCTTAGGTGATTCTCTTGCCTCAGCCTCCCAAGTAGCTAGAACCACAGGCACTCGCCACAATGCCCGGCTATTTTTTGTTGCCGGGTTTGAACCTGCCACCCTTGGTATATGGGGACAGTGCCCTACTCACTGAGCCACAGGTGCCGCCCTGACTTCAATATTTTAAATGTGTTGGGTTTGTCTTATGACCAGTAATATGGTCTATCTTGGTAATATTTTCGTGTTCACTAAAAAAGTATGTACTCTGCTGTTGGTTGGAGTATTCTATAAATGTTATCAAGGTTAAATTTGTTGATAATGTTCGGGTCCTCTCTATCCTCACAAATTGTCTGTGACTTTATCAATTATGGAGAGAGGGTTATTAAAATCTTCAATTCTCATTGTGGAGTTTTCTATTTTTCTTTGAAGTTTTATCTTTTTTTTGCTTTCTGCATTTTGAAGCTATATTATCAGGTACATGAACATTTAGGCTTATTATCTTTTCTAGATGAATCAACTTCTTTATCACTATAAAATGACTGTGTTCATCTGTGTTTATGCTATTTGCTCTAAAAAATGCTTCTATGGTATTGCCACTCCAGTTTTCTTTCAGCTAGTGTTATTTTTTTTATATTTAAAGTGGGTTGCTCACAGGCAGTTATAGTTGAGTCTTGGCATTTTTATCTGATCTGAACATTTTTTCCTTGTGTTTGAAGTTTCAGTTCATTTATATTTAGTCTATTTAATAATGATTATTGATATAGGTAGATGTTCAAGATCTAATCCGCTATCTGGCATCATTATTATTATTCTTATTTTTTAAATTCAGACATTGATATTTTCATCTCTAGGAGTTTGACTTGGGTCTTTTTTTTCATTTTAATTTTTTAAATTGTTTTTTATTAAATCATAACTTTGTACATTGATGCAAGTATGGGGGTCAGGGTAATGCTTCAATATACAATGTGAAATGCTTACATTGAACCAAGTAACCCATCCATCACAATTTTACTCATTTCTTAATAGTTTTGAAATGTACCATTGCATCATGCACATTAGGTGAGGTCCCCCCAAATACCCTCCTTCCTCCCATATCTCCCCTCCCCTCCGCTCTCTCTCCTCTTCCCTTCTACTTTCTGGACTATAGTTATGTTTTGCCATTCATATGAGTGTGTAAGTTGTTATATATTGATTTCATAGTAGTATTGAATACATTGGCTACTTTTTTCCCCATTCTTGAGATACTTTACTAAGAAGAATATGTTCCAGCTCCATCCAGGTAAACATAAAAGATGTGAAGTCTCCTTTTTTAATGGCTGCATAGTATTCCATGGTGTACATATACCACAATTTGTTAATCCATTGTGGGTCAATGGGCACTTGGGTTGTTTCCATGTCTTGGCTATTATGAATTGGGCTGCAATAAACATTCTGATGCAAATGTCTTTGTTGTAAAATAAATTTTTATCATCTGGGTATATACCAGATGGAGGATAGAGGAATTGCAGGACCAAATGGTAGGTCTACTTTTAGTCCTTGAGTGTTCTCCAAACTTCTTTCCAAAAAGGTTGTATTTGCTTGCATTCCCACCAACAGTGTAGAAGTGTTCCCTTCTCGCCGCATCCTCGCCAACATCTGTAGTTTTGGGATTTTGTGATGTGGGCTAATCTTACTGGAGTTATATGATATCTCAAAATGGTTTTGATTTACATTTCTCTGGTGATTAAGGATGATGAGCATTTTTTCATGTATTTGTAGGCCATGTGCCTGTCTTCATCACAGAAGTTTCTGTTCAAGTCTCTTGCCCACATAGAAATAGGGTTATTTATTCTTTTCTTATTGATTAGTTTGAGTTCTCTGTAGATAGTAGTTATCAGGCATTTTTCAGAAGCATAAACTGCAAAAATCTTCTCCCATCCTGAAGGTTGTCTGTTTGCTTTACTTACTGTGCTCTTGGCTGTGCAAAAGCTTTTTAGTTTGATCAGATCCCAGTAATGGATTTTTGGTGTTGCTTCAATTGCCCAGGGGAGTCCTTCTCATAAAATACTCTTCCAGGCCAATTTCTTCAAGTGTTTTTCCTGCACTGTCTTTTAGTATTTTTGTAGTTTCATGTCTTAAGTTTAAATCTTTTATCCAGTGAGAATCAATTTTTGTTAATGGTGAAAGGTGGGGGGTCCAGTTTCAGTCTTCTACAGGTTGCCATCCAGTTTACCCAGCACCATTTGTTAAATAAGGAGTCTTTCCTTCACTGAATATTTTTGATAGGCTTGTTGAAGATCAAATGGTGATAAGTAGCACGGTTCATCTCTTGGTTCTCTATTCTGTTCTGTAAATCTACCACTCTGGTTTTCTGCCAGTACCATGCTGTTTTGATCACTATAGATTTATAGTATAGCCTAAAGTCTGGTAATGTGATACCTCCCAAATTGTTCTTATTTCTGAGTAATGTATTTGCCATTCAAGGTTTTTTCTGATTCCATATAAAACAAAGTACTATTTTTTCAAGTTCTTTAAAGTATGACAATGGTGCTTTAATGGGGATTGCATCAAATCTGTAAATTGCTTTGGGTAGTATGGACATTTTAACAATGTTGATTCTTCCCAGCCATGAGCATGGTATGTTTTTCCATTTGTTAGTATCTTCAGCTATTTCTTCTCTCAGAGTTTCCTAGTTCTCCTTATAGAGGTCTTTCACATCCGTTGTTAGGTAAATTCCCAGATATTTCATGTTCTTTGGCACTATTGTAAAAGGAATAGAGTCCTTGATTGTTTTTTCAGTATTGTTGGCGTATATAAAACCTACTGACTTGTAGGTATTGATTTTGTATCCTGAGGCACTGCTGTATTCCTTGATCACTTCTAAGAGTTTTGAAGTTGAGTCCCTGGGATTTTCCAGGTATAGGATCATATCATCAGCAAAGAGTGAGAGTTTGATATCCTCTGACCCTATTTGGATACCCTTGATCACCTTCTCTTGCCTGATTGCAATGGCTAAGACTTCCATTACTATGTTGAATAGCAGTGGGCATCCTTGTCTTTTTCCTGATCTGAGTGGAAATGTTTTCAATTTTACACCATTCAATCTGATATTGACTGTGGGTTTGCTGTAGATGGCCTGTATTAGTTTAACAAATGTTCATTCTATGCTTATTTTCTTAAGAATTCTGATCATGAAAGGATGCTGGATATTTTCAAAGGCTTTTTCTGCATCACTTGAGAGAATCTTATGGTCTTTGTTTTTTATTTTATTGTTGTAATGTATTGTATCTACAGATTTGCACATGTTCAACCAACCCTGTAATCCTGGAATAAAACCAACTTTATCGTGGTGTATAATTTTTTTGATGTATTGTTGAATTCTGTTTTCTAAGATCTTATTAAATATTTTTGCATCGATATTCATTAATGATATAGGTCTATAATTTTCTTTCTTTGTTGAATCCTTTCCTGGTTTGGGGATCAGGGTGATATTTGCTTCATAGAATGTGTTGAGAAGTATTCCTTCTTTTTCTATGCTTTGGAAAACATTGTGTAACGTAGGTAATAGTTCCTCTTGAAAGGTTTGATAGAATTCGGATGTGAAGCCATCTGGTCCTGGCCTTTTCTTTTTAGGGAGATTTTATATTGTTGATGCTATTTCAGTGGTTGATATAGGTCTAGTCCAGGTTTCTAATTCTTTCTAGTTGAGTCTAGGAAGGTGGTGTGCTTCCAGGTATTGGTCCATTTCCTTCAGATTTTCATATTTCCGGGAATAGAGATTTTTGTAGTAATCATTGAGCATTTTTTGAATTTCTGAAGTGTCTGTTGTTATTTCTCCTTTATCCTTTCTGATAGACAATATTAGAGATTTTACTTTTCTGTTTCTGGTTAGGTTGGCCAAAGGTTTATCAATTTTGTTAATCTTTTCAAAAAAACCAAGTGTTTGTTTAATTGATCTGTTGTATAATTCTTTTGTTTTCAATTTCATTTAATTCTGCCCTAATTTTGGTTATTTCTTTTCTTCTGCTGGGTTTGGAGTTGCACTGTTCTTCCTTTTCCAGTTACTTGAGATCCATTAAGTTGTTGGCTTCCTCTCTTTCTGTTTTCTCGATGAAGGCTTCCAGTGCTATAAATTTCCCTCTTAGGACTGGCTTTGCAGAATCCCACAGGTTTTGATAATTTGTGTCTTAGTTGTCATTTTGTTCCAAAAATTTGGTGATTTCCTTTTTAATCTCGTCTTTGACCCAGCTATCATTCGGCCTAAGATTATTTAGCTTCCATGACCTTGTTTGAGTCTGAAGATTCCCGTTGCTATTGAGTTCAACTTTTATTCATGGTAGTCTGAGAAGATACAAGGAACAATTTCTATACTTTTATATTTGCTGAGGTTAGATTCGTGTCCTAGGATATAATCTATCTTGGAGGGTGACCCATTGGCTGATGACAAGAATGTATATTCAGTTTTCTTAGGGTGAAATGTTCTGTTGAGGTCTGTAAAGTCCTTTTGTTCTAGGGTCAGGTTTAAGTTTAATATTTCTTTGTTTAGTTTCTTCTTGGAGGATCTATCCAAAACTGTCAAAGGGGTGTTAAAATCTCCAACTACTATAGTGCAGGAAGATATCAAATTGTTCATATCCTTTAGGGTCTGCTTTATGAATTGAGGAGCATTCTGGTAGGGTGCATAAATGCTTATTATTGAAATCACTTCATGGTGGGTGTTTCCCTTGACAAATATGTAGTGACCTTCTTTATCTTTGTTGGTTTAAAGCCAATTGTATCTGCTACTAAAATTGCAACCCCTGCTTTTTTCTGGTTTCCAAATGCCTGTAATATACAAGTCCATTCCTTCACCCTCAGTCTATTTTTATCCTTTAAGGTGAGGTGAGGTTCTTGTATACAACAGATATCTGTTCTGAGTTTATGTATCCAGTCAGCCAGCCTGTGCCTCTTTAGAGGACAATTTAAACCATTCATATTAACTGAGAGAATTGATAAACCTGGTTGTATTTTGGGTGTCATGTTTTTCAGATGTCCAGTGGCCATTTTTAATCCTTTCAGCACTGTGGAAGTTGGGTTTTATTCAAAAATTTCTGGGTGAGTTTACTTTGGAGGTAGAGCATTCCACTGGTCAAAAAATATGGAATACCTCATGAATTTATGTGTCATCCTTACGCAGGGGTCATGCTAATCTTCTCTGTATCATTCCAATTTTAGTATATGTGCTGCTAAAGCAAGCACTGGGTCTTTTTTTAAATGTCAAAATCTTGGCAATAAAATTTATAAGGCATAGAAAGGACAGAAACAGTGCCTTCAAAGGACCAAATATAAACTTCCAGGAAGTGACCCTAACGAAATGCAGATTTATAAGCTATCTGACAAAGAATTTAAAATAACTGTCATAAAGATGCTTAATGAGCTAAAAGAGAACAAAGACTACTAAACAAAACCAGAATAATTCTCCATGAACAAAATGAGAATATTAACAAAGTGACAGAACTATAAAAAAGAATCAAACAGGGGTGGCGCCTGTGGCTCAAGGAGTAGGACTCCGGCCCCATATATCAGAGGTGGTGGGCTCAAGCCTAGCCCCAGCCAAAAAAAACTGCAACAACAACAACAACAACAGAAGAACCAAACAAATTCTGCACCTGAAAAACACAATAACTGAATTGAAAAATTAATTATATGGGTACAACAGAAGACTCAATCAGGTAGAAGAAGGAATAGTAAAGTTGACGACAGGCCATATGAAATCATTGAGTCAGAGGAGTTTAAAAAAAAACAACAAAGAGAAGTGAAGAGAGTCTGAGGAACTTATGGTGTATCATCAAGCAGGTAGAGATACATATTCTAGGAACACCAAAGACAAGAAGGACAGAATAGGACTAACAGCTTATTTGAAGAAATAATGGCTAAAAAGCTCCCCAAATCTGAGGAAATAGATGAGCCATATAGATCAAGCTCAATGAAATGAATTAGCAAGTCACATTTGAAGCACACTGTCTAAAGCCAAAAAAGGACAAAATATTAAAAGCAGCAAATGAAAAATCGCTGGTCACATATATGGGAGTATCCACAACACCACGAGCAGCTTTCTCAGCACAAACTTTATAAGCCAGAAAGGAGTGGGATGATATATTTCAAGTGCTAAAAAGAAAAAAAAAAAAAAA
>CAUYON010109635.1:0-24629 GCA_963573935.1 Arctocebus calabarensis
ACACATCCCCTCCCAAACTCGCCTGCATGTCATTTCTGTGACTGGACTTGAGGGAGTGTGTGCCAGCAGAGGGATAGGTCCCCTTACCCCTCAGGGAGGGACAGTGGGGAGGCTGGGCCTGAAGCTCCCAGAGCTGGAAGCGTCGCTACTCTACCAAGCACAGCCTCGAACTGTCCAGGACACGCCAGGCCCTGCAGAGGGAGTGGCCATAACCCAAGACGTGAGAAGGAACGAGGCAAACCTCAGGAGCTTAGGGACCCTCTGCACCCATGGGAGGCCTCAGCTTCACTGCTGTCCTTAGGATGGGTCCTGCATGTCAAAGTGGAACACAGCCTTGTCACCTATCACCTGGAAGCTGAGGGCTCCAAGCTCTGACCCCTGCTCTCATAAACCGGCCCACACCGAGCAAGGCCTGCACCCCTGTCCTCTTTGCCTCGGCGCCCAATGTCGTGCTGTGGCTTCTCTCAGGTCTCCATGTAGGTCCATGTGGCCTCAGCCCCTGTTCCCCCTACTTTCTCTCCCCTAAATCTTGGCATACTTTGGACAGTGATGGCCACAGACTGGGATGAATAGGAAGTCAGTCCTATTTTTCCTTTGCAGTAGTAGTCACCACTGTGACTGTGGTTTGCTTGTGGGATGGAGAAGTTGGAATTGACATGGGAAAACTTCTTGGCTATTCCATTCTGGAAGAATGAGATTTGGGTCAGAGGCTTGTTCCTCCAGCTGTGGCACCTCAGCATGATGCTTTCCCCCTCCTGGAACTCCAGGTGAGGGGTCTGGAGCAGCAGCCAATCTGAAAGACACAAGAGGACTCTTTGTGAGTTATTAGTAATATTATGTTCTCTTTCTGGGGGACAAAGAGTCCCAGGAGTCTTGGCTCAACTCTGAGACCCAGACTATCCTTACTGGTGGGACATTATGTGCAAGTGGAATAGCTGATCTTTGAAACCAGACAGTCCTGGACTTTAATTCTGGCTCCATCATCTATAAGCTCTGTGATCTTGGGCAATTTACTTAACCATTCCAAATCTCAGTTTCCTCATCTGTGAACTTGGGCACAATAATGCCACATATCTACAAAGCTTCCTGGCACACAGCAGGTATTCAGGACACGCACATCTTCTCTTTCCTTTCCTAAGAGAAGGCAGTTGCAGCCCTGTCCTGGCTTGAGAGGCCTCTGTAGAAAGGACACAAGAGATTCCAAGAAGCAGTCCCTTCCCTGGGACCAGGGTCAAGGAGCAAGGGAAGGGTCTAGCCTGACTGAGGCCATGAATGTGAGGAGGACACAGCAGACACACAAGTCTTTGGGAATAGTAGAAAATCATGAACCTATAACAATGTTACGTGATGAATGCTACTTGAGAAATTTACTTGAGAAATATCAGTAATGTAGACCTTTGCTCCAGCAGGGTCTTTGTCTGAAGGCAGCAGTGTCACGGCTGTATCATTAGCTTGCCGTATGCTTTTGAGGACAATTTGGGAGTCAGGAGAGGCAAGTGGACTAAATGAAGAATAATAGTGACAATATTCATCATGGTCCCATTGCAGCTTTTCTTTACGGAGAGCCTACTTTTGCCAAGATCTTCATAAAATCATCAACCTGTTTAGTAAACACTTTTTTTTTTTGAGACAGTCTTGCTTTTGTCACCGTTGGTAGAGTGCTGTGGCATCATAACTCACAGAAACCTCAGAGTCCTGGGCTCAAGTGATTCTCTTGTCTCAGCCTCTTGAGTAGCTAGAACTACAGGTGTCTGCCACAAAGCCCGGTTATTTTTAGAGATGAGGTCTCGCTCTATCTCAGGCTGGTCTTGAACCCATGAGCTCAGGCAATCTACCCACCTCGACCTCCTAAGTACTAGGATTAAAGATGTGAGCCATCACGCCTGGCTTTTCAGTAAACACTTATTATTAAGATCTATTTTATCTAAGGTGCTGGAAATACAAAGATGGACAAGACACAACTTGCTCCTCCAGTTTGCCTGTGGTCTGGTAGGAGAGAAAGAAAAAAGCAGCCAGCACCATGAGGACATGGAGAAAGGGCAGAGAGGGCCGGAAGGGGAGCAGAGAAATGCCCAATCTCATCGGAACCCTGTAGTGGAGGCATTATATCCTCACTGAGCAGATGGGGAGACTGAGACTCGAGGGGTAAAGGAGTTTATCGTGTTTATAGAACTGACGACCTCCAGGGCTGGGATTCAATTGTGGTCTGTTGTGCTTTTCAACTTTGTCATAAAAATGGAAGGGACTTTTATGGAGTAGGAATTTTTTTCTGCTTCGCTTTGCTTTTCTGCCTGTTTATGGCCTTATCATCTTTTTGCTCAATCAAGACTGAGGCAAAACAACCATTAATATGTACACAGTAATTTCTTAGGAATTTCCACTCCCACCAAACACACTAAGCAAAGGGGGGTGGGTGAAATAGGAAACGAGTGGGCAACCCACCCCAGAGCTTCTCAGTAAACAGGCCACCCCTTTCCTGCAAACCTGTGCAGTGTAAGCTAATATCGTCTCTCTCGGTCCTCCCAGATCCTCCCCAGGGCCTTCTTCCACTGACCGGAAAACACATCCAGATGCACAGGGTCGCTGAGGCTGGTCTGGCCCGTCTGGCACCTGTACTCCCCGCTGTCATTTTTCATGGCCTTAAACTTGTAGCTGGGCTGGGCCTGGGTGGGAAGGGAGCTCCCATTGTAGAACCACTGGGTGGGGTAGTCCCCAGGGGCGTGGGCCCCCCAGCACGTCAGAGTCACGGAATCCTCCTGGAGCACGTTGATCCACGGGGGCTCAAGTTTCACCACAGCCTTCGGGAGGACTGCTGAGGGGCAGAGAGAGGGGGCAGCATGAAGAAAAGGAACCTCGAGAACTTGAGCAGGCCCTGAATCTCAGACAAAGAAACACTTGTGGACCTACTAGGTAGAGAAGGAGCAGAGCCAGGCCCAAAATGTCTCTGCTACGGAAGGCGATTCCTGTGGCTCACACCCCACCAGGGTCCCAAAGAACTGGGGAGCTCTCAGAGAGCAGCTGACCCTGGGAGGGGGAGTGGAGGGAAACACCACAGGAGTATGTGTAGTTCAGTGAGCGCTACCCTGGCTGGCTCTCTCTAGCTCTCTCTCCATATATACTCTTTTGAGACTCACTTTTCCCCCCCTATAAGTGGAGGCATTTAGACATGAGTGGGGAAACTTAGCAGGACTGGCTGAAGAAAAGGAAGCACTTGTGGTGGTGACGTCTTTACAGAGTCCGGCATCAGGTTTCTGCTCTGACCAAATGTCATCCTCTGTCCTTTACAAAGGAGATCAAGATGGCCTGTCCACTAGGCCACTTGAAGCCACAGTACAGAGGAGCCTCTGTGGCCTCAGGAGGACAGAGATAGAGGAAGAAGAGCTGGAGGGCCAGTCCTGAGAGTGCAGATACAGGAGTCCCTGGCAAAGCCCCCTCCACCGAGCTGCAGCGAGAGTCATGGAGCGACCCCCCTCTGTCAGAGAACGGGCCTTGAAGGCTTGAGATACACGCAAAGTAGAGGAGGCATCAGCGCCCGGGGACAACCTAAGCGGATCGTGTCACTTTCCATGTGCCTGAATTTTATCTGGAGAGCGGAAGCTCTCAACTTTATTTGAAGAGTTGAAGGTGGTTAAAAGAGAGAACAGAATTTTCGTTTTCTGTGACAATGCTGGTGGCCAGAACCAGAAGAAATGGAGCGTCCATGTACCCTGGCTGCTCACCACCTGCCTCAAAGGGAGGAGGGGACGGAACAAGGAGAGAGGGAGGGCAGGGCGTCTTCCGGGAGCCAGGGCCCTTCTCTGATCCTGACCTGGTCCTGGGTTCAGTTGCTGGTGCATTCTGAGCACCTCTAGACAGGGCCCTGGGAAAGAAGAAGAGAGCAGCTGGGGGAAGGGGAGGATGTGGGTGGAATACTCACCAAGTGTCCCGGCAACAGGAGCTGTAAGACAGAAAGCAAAGATCAGCCCAGAGCTAAGCCTCTGCCCTGACACATGCCCATCCTGGCCCGAGCGCCTCTCACCTGCAGCACAGCCCTCACCCCACGTCCCCTAGGACTGCCTAGAAGCAGTGAACTCTGGAAAGTGCTGGGACTCCTTCCCCAGGAACAGAAGGAAATGAGATAAAACTATATACTACCCTCTGCCATGTGTTTTGTGACACTTTGCTTCGGCTTACTACTTTTGACTGATTAAAATTAAAATGCCTCTGGAAAAAGGTCCCCATTGGGTTTAACAGATATTTTATACTTTGGTGTAAATGATTTTTCCAGACTCTATCTTGATAGCAAGATTTGTCCTTTTTCACATTGACTGGTGAGGAACAAAAACACAAACCCCCCACCCTCCAAAAAGATCTGTTCTTTTGTGGGGAAAGAGATAGAGATTTTACAAGTAATCCGTGATTCACTGTAGAAAAATAGAAAATACGTAGTACACAGGAGCAAAATAGTGTCGCCTTGACATACAGCCTATTGGATGTTTTCTATGGAAACAAAGACATACACTGTTTACATACAAACATAAGTGGTAAATGAAGATATATTATAAACACTGTTCTCTGGCCTGATTTTTCTAAGCAATTCAAGGTCTAGTAGAACTAGTCTATTTCTAGATTGCATTTTGAATGACTGCTCTGTCTCCTACCATTTGACTCTCCCATGATTTATATTGCCTGACATTTAGGTCTGCTGGTGTTTTGCTACTAGAAATATGTGATAGGAGAAGGGAGAGATGGCAAAAGGATGCTAGCTCTGTGGGAAAGAATGTTAAGTCCCTGCCTTCCCTGAGGCGAATGATCTAATTGTGAAGCACCCCACACGTGTGGTCTAATGTAAAAGAGACATTCTAAATGCCATTAAAGGAATATGGAAAAAACGCTATGAAGGTTCAGAGGAGGAAAAGAACCTAGGCTCTGTATTTTGCAGACTTTGGGGTTGGAAAGGGTAGAAATCCTATGGAGAAGATGGTATTCCTCATGGATTGATAGGATTTTCACAGACAGAGAAGGAAGAGGGAGACAGGGAAGGTACTTGTCAACATTCCCAACAAAATTCAGCCCAACTTCTGCTTGATTTCTGGTCTCTGCTCAAGCAGCTCTAATAAGGAGGGACAAAGCTGAAAAGGAAGGTAGAAGCCATACCCTGAGGCTTTTAATGCCAGGTGATGTGACAGCGGGTGAGAGCACATACCGAGCTGAATGATGATTCTACCACTGCTAAATGACCTTGCACAAATGACTTTTCTCTGCTTCAGTTTCTTTGCTTGTAAGTGGAGATAATGACAACAGTACCTAATTCTTACGGTTGTGTAAAAAAAGATTAAATGAAATAGTCCAGATAAGGGATTTAGCATACTACCTGGTATAAGGTAAGCTTTAAATAAATGTAAGCTAACTTTTAAAAAGTTTACTGTTTCGTTTAGTAGACAGCAGGAAATTGCTTAGAATTTCCAAACTGGAGCTGAAAGTGCTGTGTGAGATTGGAACAGGGGAACTACCAAGGAGATAAATTAAGAAAAAGACTATTGCAGTGATCCAGAATAGGTGGATGACTTACCCAACATCTGGCCTCTTTGTTCCTTGACCTATTCATCTCCAGTGAACTGTCTTTCTTTGGAGATGAACTTCTTTCTTAGACATGCATATTATACCGAAGACTTCATCATCATCAGAAACTATACCAACACTAAATCATAAAACCAAGCAACCCATGCTTCAATCATAACTTCCTCTTCTAACATTTCATCTGCTCAAGTACAGACCCTATAATCACTTTTGACCTCATCAAGAACCCAGGCATCGGCTCCTTGCCCATAGCTCAGTGGTTAGGGCTCCAGCCACATACACCAGAGCTGGCAGTTTCAAACCCGGCCCAGGCCTGCTGAAAACAACAATGACAACTACAACAAAAAAATAGCCAGGCATTGTGGTAGGCACTATAGTCCCAGCTACTTGGGAGGCTGAAGCAAGAGAATCATTTAAGCCTAAGACCTTAAAGTTGCTGTGAGCTGTGACACCATGGCATTCTACCGAGGCATCCACCTTGTCACTGTTTGTCCTTCAGCCCAGGCATGCCTTCACCTCTTCACACATCCAGGTTGGATTCCATGATGCATCATTATCATCATCTCTTTGCAAATACCCTCAACTCCCTTGCTCTTCTCCATCTCTACCAAATGCACCTGTGTTCTCTACGTCTTCACTTGTTCAGCTGTGTGTTTCTAAAATTAACACACAAGCAGGCAGATTGTCGAGCCAGTAAATTTCTGATCACCATGTTCAAAAAGACACTGAAATGCCATTCCCAATGAATTTGCTGAGCTACTCTTACTGGTGACACTCATCTTTTACTCACTCTCTAGACTTTCCCATACCACCCTCTCTGCCTTCACTCCCCTCTCTCCTTTATTCTATTATTATTATTGTTGTTGTTGTTGTTGTTATTTTTGAGACAGAGTCTCACTCTGTCGCCCTGGGTATAGTGCCATGGCATCATGGCTCACAGCAACCTCAAACCCTGAGGCTAGAGCAACCCTCCTACCTCAGCCTCCCCAGTAGCAACCAACATACACCCGACTAATATTTTCTATTTTTAGTAAACACAAGGTGTCACTCTTGCTCAGGCTGGTCTCAAACTCCTGAGTTCAAGCAATCCACCCACCTTGGCTTCCCAGGGTGCTAGGATTACAGGCGTGAGCCACAGGGCCTGGCCTCTTCTCTCTTTTAGCTGATGCCTTTGCTCACACTTCACAGAGAAAACAAAAGCAGTTAGACAGGACATCTCACATCTTTCCCCCAACAGTATCTATTAACCTATCTTCATCTCTACCTGTCTTCTCCTTTCTTGCTTTTCACTGGGGAAAGTATCTCTCCTCCTGTCTGTGGTCAGTCTCTATATGTGTGCCCTGGATCTCATTCCCTTTAATCCTCTCAACAATTTCCCACCCTGTTATTTCCTGTCTCTTCTGCATCGTTAATTTCTCTCTCTCAGCTGGACCTTCCCATCAATGTAAACATATTCCAGAGTCCTCCACTTTAAAAAAGCTGTCCCTTGACTCCACATAAAATTCCAACTACTCTATTTCTCTGGTCCCTTTCAAAATTAAATTTCTGCATTTGTCTCCTACCTAGGCTATCCTCATTTATTTGGCTTCCATTGAATAATTCTCCAAATTTGGATTCTGTCATCAGCATTCCACTAAAACTTTTCTTGTCAAAATCACCAATGACCCCAACTCATTCTATGAAGCAAACATCACCCTGATACCAAAACAAGGAAAAGACCCAACTAAAAAGGAGAATTTCAGACCAATTTCACCAATGAATATAGATGCAAAAATTCTCAATAAAATCCTAGCTAATAGATTATAGTTACACATTAAAAAAATCATTCATCACAATCAAGTAGGTTTCATCTCAGGGATGCAGGGATGCAAGCCTGGTTTAACAAACACAAGTCCATAAACAAAATTCATCATATCAACAGAAGCAAAGACAAATACCATATGATCCTCTCCACAGATGCAGAAAAATCATTCAATAAAATTCAACATCCTTTTCTAATTAGAACATTTAAGAATTTAGGCATAGGTGGCACATTTTTAATCTAATCAAAACCATCTACAACAAACCTACAGCTAATTTATACGGAATGGAGTAAAACTGAAAGCTTTTCCACTTAGAACTAGAACCAGACAAGGCTGTCCTCTATCACCACTACTATTCAACATAGTGCTGGAAGTTCTACCAGGCAAGAGAAGGAAATAAAGGGCATCCAAATGGGCAGAGAGGAGGTCAAACTCTGGCCCTTTGCCGACAATATGGTATTATACTTAAGAGAATTCTAAAGACTGAACCAGAAAATTCGTGGAAGTGGTCAAAAATACAGCAATGTTGGGCAGCTCAAGTGGCTCAGTGGGTAGGGCACCAGCTCCACATAGCAAGGGTGGTGGGTTCGAACCCATTGCTGGCCAAACTGCAACCAAAAAAATTTTTAAAAGTGGTGCCACTGGCTCAGTGAGTAGGGCGCAGACCCCATATACCGTAATTTTTTGTATACAAAAAAAAAATGGCAATGTCACAGGATATAAAATCAATGTCCACAAATCAGTAACCTTTACATATGCCAATAATAGCCAAGATGAAAAGCTAATCAAGAACACAATTCCCTTCACAGCAGGTTAAAAAAAAATGAAAAACCTAGGAATATACATAACAAAAGAGGTGAAGGAACTCTACAAAGAAAATTATGAAACCCTAAGAAAAGAAACTGCAGAAGATATTAACAAATGGAAGAACATACCATACTCATGGCTGGGAAGGATCAACATTGTCAAGAGCAATCTACAGATTCAATGCAATCCCCATTGAAATACCATCATCCAACTTTCAAGATTTGGAAAAAACAATTCTTCATTTTGCATGGAACCAAAGAAACCCCGTATAGCCAAGGCAAGTCTTAGTAATAAAAACAAAGCCGGGATATCACCCTACCAGACTTCCAGCTATACTACAAGGCCATAGTGATCAAAACAGCCTGGTACTGGAACAAAAATAGAGACATTGACATTTGGAACCAAACAGAAAACCATGAAATGAATCTAACCTCTTACAGCCACCTGATCTTTGATAAACCAAACAAGGACATACACTGGGGAAAAGAATCCCTATTTAATAAATGATGTTGGGAGAACTGGATAACCACATGGTAAAGGATTGAAACTGGACCCAAACCTCTCGCCATTACAAAAACTAATTTAAGATGGATAAAAGATTTAAATCTATGAAACAATAAAAATCCTCAGACTCGGCTCCTGTGGCTCAATGGGCTAAGGCACCAGCCACATACACCTGAGCTGGCGGGTTCGAATCCAGCCCGGACCCGCCAATGATGGCTGCAACCAAAAAATGGCCAGGCGTTGTGGTGCCTGTAGTCCCAGCTACTTGGGAGGTGGAGGGAGGAGATTCGCTTGAGCCCAGGAATTGGAGGTTGCTGTGAGCTGTGATGCCATAGCACTCTATCCAGGGTGACAGCTTGAGGCTCTGTCTCAAAATAAATAAATAAATAAAAATCCTCAAAGAAAGTGTGGGAAAAACACTTGCAGATATTGACGTGGGGAAAGCTTTTATGAAGAAGTCTTCCGTGACAATTGCGACAACCAAAATAAACAAATGGGACTAAATTAAACTGAAAAGCTTCTGTACAGCTCAGGAAACAACAACCCAAGCAAATAGACAACCTTCAGAATGGGAAAAGATATTTGCATATTGTGAATCAGACAAAAACTTAATAACTAGGATGTACAGAGAACACAAATTAATCAACAAAAATAAACCCAACAATCCCATATATCACTGGGCAAGAGACATAAATAGAACATTTTCTAAAGAAGACAAATGAATGACTAACAAACATATGAAAAAATGCTCATCGTCCCTAATCATCAGAGAAATGAAAATCAAAACTACTCTGAGGTATCACCTAACCCCAGTGGGAATGGCCCACATCACAAAGTCTCAAAGCTGGTGTGGATATGGAGACACTTTTACACTGCAGGTGGGACTGCAAACGAATACAACCTTTTCTGAAGGAAATAGGGAGAATCTGCAAAGAACTCAAAGGTAGGAAAGACATACCTTTCCATTACTAGGCATCTACCAAGAAGAAAAAAAATACTTTTATCATAAGAACATTTGCACTAGACTGTTTATTGCAGCTCAATTTACAATTACCCAACTATGGAAACGACCTAAATGCCCACCAACCCAGGAATGGATTAACAATCTGTGGTATATGTATACCATGGAATACTATTCAGCCATTAAAAGAGATGGAGACTTTACATCTTTTGTATTAATCTGGATGGAAGTGGAACACATTCTTAGTAAGTATCACAAGAATGCAGAAGTAAGAATCCAATGTACTCCATCCTAATATGAAGGCAGTTGATGAGAGAATACAAGGGGGTGGTAGAGGAATGAGCAAGTGGGGAGAGGGGAGTAAAGAGAGGGATGGGAGGTTATGGTGTGTGGCACACCTCTTGGGGGCAGGATACAATTGTAAGAGGGACTTTAACAAATGCAATCAGTGTAACCTAATTCTTTGTACCCTCAATGAATTCCAAAGAATAAAAAAATTAAAAATAAATTTTAAAAAATCACCAATGACTTCATGTCATCAATTGTAGTGGGCACATTCTGTTTTTCTTCTAGTCTTCCCCATATTAACGTCTATCTTCACTACCCATCCAGTTAACTCATGTTGGAAAACTTCAAGCTATCCTTTATTACCTATTCACTGAGCTCCAGTAACACTGGCCCTCCTGAAAGTCTTCAAACTTGGGGCTCTTCTCTATACTGATCCCTCTACCCTGGACACTCCTCCTTTGGATCTTAAAATGGCTAAATCCTTACCATGCTTACAGTCTCAGCTTAAACATCACTTCCTCAGAAAACTCGTTTCATATCATCCTGTTTAAAGAAGCTTCTCTCTCTCTCATCTCTCCCATAGTTATTCTTATTACAATAACCTTTTTGTATTAATTGTCTTCATAACCCTCTCCAATTTGTATTTGTGCTGTTTTCTTTTTCTTTTTTGAGACAGAGTCTCGCTATGTCTCCCTGGGTAGAGTGCTGTAGCATCACAGCTCACAGCAACCTCAAACTCTTGGGCTTGCCTCAGCCTCCCAAGTAGTTGGGACTATAGGTGCCTGCCACAACGCCCGGCTATATGCTGTTTTCTTTATTTGTTGTTCCTATCCCTCGGTAGAATATAATCTCAGAGGCAGCAGTAGCCATATTAATTTTATCTGTCCATGCTGTGAAAATTATTCATTGGCTGACTCTAGGTGGTCGATAAGAGAACCCAAAGTTGTATTGACCATAGGAAGCAAAGACGAGGATCCAGATCTGAGGGAAACTGAAAAGGCAGAACCGACAGAACTTAGCCTTTAATGGAATTAAAGATGGGAAGTTCCCATCTGATTGCTGGGAACGCTTTATGACAGAATAATGTGCAGCTGTTTCCTGAAGCTACTGGGATAATTAGCTAATCAGTGAGTTAATGATTTCATTTTCTACATCTGAGATACTATGGTCTTCTTTAAAGAATACAGGCCATGGGCCAGGCCTGGTGGCTCGTGCCTGTAATCTGTACTTCAGACTAGGAAAGCTGTGTGTCGTGTGCCTGCCCATTAGAGTCTATATACAAAGTTTTAGCAAGGCAGTTTGGAGAACCAGCAGCAGCCAAGCTGCTGGAAACGGGAAGTGCATGGTGCATCTTGCCTAACTGTAGAAGGTTCATTTAGGGTGCAAAGGGGAGCTCAATCAGTAGGGTAGAATTGGAGCTTTTGCAGTAGGCTGTGGAGCAGCATGGAAGTCAGTGACTCTGCCAGAACTGTCCTTGAGCTTCTGTGGCCTCAGCATACAGCAAGGATGCAGGGAAGGGGAGACAGGAGCAATCAAGTCCTGATTAGAGGATGCCGTAAAAGCTGACACTTCAAGGGACGAAGACCTAAATGTGAAGGAGCTGATAAGAATGGAAAAGATGGGGGTGGCACCTGTGGCTCAGTGAGTAGTGCACTGGCCCCATGTACTAAGGGTGGCGGGTTTGAACCCAGCCCCAGCCAAAGTACAAACAAAAAATAGCCAGATGTTGTGGCGGGCGCCTGTAGTCCCAGCTACTCGGGAGGCTGGCAAGAGAATCGTCTAAGCCCCAAAGCTGGAGGTTGCTGTGAGCTGTGATGCCATAGCACTCTATCAAAGGTGACAAAGAGACTCTGTCTGTAAAACAAAAACAACTTCAAAAAAATTGGAAAAGATGGAGTGGATCCTTGGTGACTTAGCAAAAGGTAGATGGAAAAAAATACCAAAGGTCTCTCCTGAGAGTCTTGCCCAGATCATGGCCTCTTGGTAGCACTATTGGCAGAGACTGGAGCTGTGGTTGTACAGTCGGCTAGTGCGCATGCTATTTTAAATTGCTCACGAACTTTATGGCCATCCTGTATTAGCAGGGACAGCAGAGACCATCACCTCTCCAGGGAAAGAATGAGGTAGTTCAGTCCTCTCTATGTTCTATATACTTTGATCCATTCTATCCCATTTATGGGGGATGCTCTCTTTTCCTTACTCCTGCCTCCTGTAGCACTGAGGCCAGGGGCTATCAGAGCTGACCAGAGTTCACTCCCTATCATAGCATGTGACTTGGGGCAGTGGCTGTATGCTATCCTCTGGGATGTGAGGGGGAAGCCCCAGGATTGAACTTGCAGAGGTGGTCCTGGCAGTAGATCTCCCCTAACTGCCTCCCTAGATTCTTCCAACCATACAATACCATTAATCCTCATCCTATGGCCCACAGCTGAGAACATGGTCAGAAAAATAGTCCCCCATCTTGGCCTTGATCAGAGCCAGGAACCTACCCTCATGGCCTAAGCAGTGAAAGGAGGCATGTGTGATTTCTCTGGTCCCAAAATTGATAATTCCAGAATTACCCAGTTTTGTACATGTTTAAAGTTCCCATTCCTCAGATAACGCAGATCTTCCTTGTGCTCCTGCCCAGGGGACTCTCCTTACACATAAAGAGAATATATATCTATTCTAGAAGTGCTTTTAGAAGCACAGAGAATGGCCACTGCCAACACCCGTCAAAGTGTGTCTTACATCTTCCTCCCTACCCCTTATCTATGACAACACGAGTACCTTGCCTAAGATTTGGTCTCATATAAAACACAAATTTCAAAAGAGGAAAACACTCTGGCCACTCATTTGTCATTCAAATGTAGGTTACTAGATGTTCCTCAGAGCAGGTTTTGATGTGAGGAGGGGCAAAGCATCAACCCCGTGGGTGTCCAGTGAAATCTGGTAAAAGACACTTAAGAAACTCCAATGCCTGCCACTCTTAGGGCTTTTCAAGGCCAGCAGAGTTTGATCTTCACCAGCCTGCCATCACCCTCCTGATCTCCCTGACATGCTTCCTTGCCACCTCTCCTCCTTGCCCAAGGTCAGCCCCAACCAAGGTGTTCCTCCTTCTCTCTCCCTCCTGGGGGCTTTGACTCACCCAGGAATAGCACAGCTGTCCACAGGAACATATGGCCCAAAGGCTGGGAGGGCTTGCAGGCAGCCCAGCCCCTCTCCGTGGCAGGGCGGAGTAGGAATGAGGGGATTCTCATCAGCCTCTGGAGCGAGCTGGCACCACACAACACAGGCACAGGCTTCTCTTGAAGTTTGGCGAATTCCACCCCAGAGAACAGACAAAATCTAGACTTCAAAAGAGGGAAGTGAAAAAGAAATGTTCTGTTTTATCTAGACTCCTCCCCTTCCACCCTCTTTCCTCTCAGCTGTCCCTCCTAAAAGATTCACGGCTTCCAAGAACAAATCTGGCTCAGCCCATGTTCAAATACATGGAAATTTTAGAAACTGAGAAACAACTCCCTTTTTATTCCTCTGGAGCCACAACAGGCCTGAATCTCTCTAAGTGAGGGAAATGGTCACCCGAACTCAGCTCAGAACCTCCTGTCTCAGTCTCTGTCCTCCTTAGAACAGGAGGTAAAGGACAGTGCACGAGCCATTGGTCTTCCAGTACTTCTTCCATCTGGACACCAAGGGACTAGGATCTGGACTCCTGAAATTGAGCATAGGAGCTCAAGGACACGCATCCCCATTTGTTTTTTTCTGCTGTCAGAATCCCTTGAGTAACTTTTGGATTGTGGAATGAGGACAAGGAAGTGTGCCAATGTGGCAATAAAAGACCGCACTCTTCCTCCTTATTTCCCTCTCTCATTCATCCTTCTTCATTCATTCGCCTAATGAAAATCTCAAGACCTATCTATTGAGTGTGAACATGTGCCCTGATTCTTTATCCTCGTCATCTTTGTCCCCTAGTTCCCGTCACTGTTCTCACAGCTATGGCGTGGTGAAGGAGCACGGGGTTTGGAGCTGTCTTTAGTATAGGTTTGAATGCCAGATAGCGTCTCAGAGCTTCAGGTTTCAAATCTCTAAAAATAAAGATTATCATGCCTGCTATTCAAGCAGAGTTTCTCAACCTCAGCACCGTTGACATTTGGGACCAGATGATTCTTGTTGTGAGGACCTGCCCCATGCCTTGTAGAGTGAGTAGCAGCTGCTCTGGCTTTTACCCATGAGATGCCAGGGCACCTCCCAGTTGTGAAAACAAAGTCTCCAGACTTTGGCGACCACTGCCCTCAAGGTCTTCAGAAGATGGAATATGAGGGTCGGCAAAGTGCTTGTTACCTCGCGGGTGGCCAGTGACTGCTGGTTTCCTTGGCTTACTTTCCGTCATCATCCTCATCACCATTTGTTCACTCTCAACATCCCTGAAACATGAGTTGCCCCGGGATCCCTCTAGGAAGGCAACTGTAATACTCAAGGAAGTGACATTGTAAAACCTTGTTCTCACACTCTCTGGTCTTCTGAAACCTTGAGCAGCCCCACCCACTCTGCCACATACTTTTACTACTGTCTCCATCATACCCCCACAATCAACCTACTGTCCTTACCTGAATTTTTTTTTCCATTCTTCCTTATCTGATTTTTAAGTGAGAAAAAATTTTTTTTACCAGATGAGACACCTATATCCTTAGAAACAAAAGCACAGAACAATGTTCAGAATCTCTGTAAGTTGACCATCCAAGGAATTGCAATAAACTGGTCAATACACAGAGGAGGTCAACATAAAGAACTAGGGCTACATACTGATATGTACACATGGGGCCTGTCTGATCTATGAAAATGAGGTCAGCTTAAAGAGGTGGGCAATGTAGGGAGGTGGTCAGCTGTGGAGATGCCTCTGTACGGGTAATATACTAAGAAACCAAAATAAATAGTACTACGAAAGCAGCCGAATGCTTACTACGGAGGAGGCAGTCGACTTACATTATCTCTGATTTTAATAACAATCCCAGAAAATGAATATTGTCATCCCCATTTTCAAATGAAGAAACTTAACTTGAGAGAAATTAAAATGATTTGTCCAAATGATTTGTCAGAATATGAAACAAGCAGGGTGAGGTGGCTCATGCCTGTAATCCTAGCACTCTGGGAGGCTGAGATGGGAGGATTGCTTGAGCTCACAAGTTCGAGACCAGCCTGAGCAAAAGTGAGACCCCCATCTCTAAAACTAGCTGTTATTGTGGCTCCTGTAGTCCCAGCTACTTGGGAGGCTGAGGCAAGAAATCGTTTAAGCCCAGGAGTTTGAGGTTGCTGTGACCTGTGACGCCACGGCACTCTACCAAGGGTGACAAGACACTGTCTCAAAAAAAAAAAAAAAAAGAATATGAAATGAGGTCTACCTGATGCTCAAGACTGCATGTTTTCTACAACACTAGAGGAGCTTTCTGGTGCTCAGGGAGCATCTACATGCGGTGGAATGGCTGGATGGAGCCAGTTGCCCCTGGCCATGAGCAGCCTCATTTGTGTACATTACACCTGTGGTTTTCTCTGTGTGCCAAGGTGTGAAAATGGTGAGGAAGCTCTCTGCACAGTGTACATGCTATTTCCTGAATTGTCTCAGGCTCCGGATATCACTACCAGCCTTTTCGGTGACGTAAAATAACTAGGCAACCTTTTTTGAATGACTTACAAAAGGGGATAATCACAAAGTCAGGCAGGCCATTTCCAGCAGCACTGACACAAAAAAGAGTCTCTCTCCCATCACAGCTGTAGAACAGAATACAGGGTATGTTTCTATTTTGTTTTAATGTTTTTATTTCTTTGCTTATTTTTTATTTTTATTTCTTTGCTTTTTTGTCTGTTGTTGAGACAGAGTCTCACTCCATGCCCTGAGCAGAGTGCAATAGCGTCATAGCTCACTGCAACCTCAGACTCAGACTGTGGGCATCCTGCTGCTTCAGCCTGCGGAAGCCGCTGGGATTACAGGAACTCGCTGTGACACCCGGCTGTTTTTTTTAGGAGTTGGGGTCTCACTCTTGCTTAGGCAAGTCACAAACTCCTGAACTCAAGCAATTCTCCCTCCTCTGCCTTCCACAGTGCTGGGATTACAGGCGTGAGCCACCGCACCCAGCACAAGGGTCTGTTTCTAAAAGAAAATAATTACAGGCTTGGAGCCTGTGGCTCAACGGGCTAAGGTGCCAGCCACATACACCCGAGCTTGAGGGTTCGAAGCCAGCCTGGGCCCGCCAAACAACAATGAAGGCTGCAACCAAAAAATGGCCGGGTGTTGTGGTGGGCATCTGTAGTCCTAGCTACTTGGAAGGTGGAGACAGGAGACTTGCTTGAGCCCAGGAATTGGAGGTTGCTGTGACACCACAGTCCTCTATCCAGGGCGACAGCCTGAGGCTCTGTCTCAAAAAAAAAAGAAAAAGAAAGAAAATAATTACAAATATGGGACACAGTATTTATTAAATCTGAGATGTACCAATCATGAAGAAGAATTCTTTAAAAGGCATAGCTGGATATAAAATGTGCATTCTGGCAATGGGAAAAGTATCAATAACTCAAACATTGTGAAAGCCCGGTGATGAAAGAGCTTTCAGACAGACCCAGATCAAAGCCTCCTTGCCTACAAGCTGTGCAGACTTGGATATATTTTTCATTCTTTCCAAGTGCTGTTGCCTCATCTGTACAGTGGAGATTGCATTAGTACTCATCCTATAATATTGTTGTGAAGACTAAATGAGAAAATCCATAAATAATGCTTAACCCAGAACCTGACATATAAATTTAGTCTTTATCATTATTATTGTTAAAAGACTAGAAGAGTGGCTCGGCGCCCATAGGTTACGGCACCAGCCACATGCACCAAGGGGGGCGGGTTCAAACCCCACCCAGGCCAACTAAACAACAATGACAACTGCAACCAAAAAAAAAAATAGCCGGGCATTGTGGCAGGTGCCTGTAATCCCAGCTACTTGGGAGGCTAAGGCAAGAGAATCATTTAAGCCCAAGAGTTTGAGGTTGCTGTGAGCTGTGACGCTACGGCACTCTACCAAGGTTTACAAAAGTGTGACTGTCTCAAAAAAAAAAAAAGACTAGAAGAGTATTTATGGCTTTCCATAGGACTGGTGGGCCACTTTGGGAAGGGCAGATAAATGCTGCAATCTCAAATTGTTCCAACTCTGCTAACTCTTAGATTCCAGCTGCTGGCTTCAGAACGCACTGTTACTCCTTGCTTTGCTTGTTTGGGGTTTGTTTCTCTTCCTCTTAATGTCCTGACCACAGGATCAGTGGAACCCTGTGATTATTCTATCTGTCCTTTCTAGGGTTTCCTCAATACACCCACTTCCTCATGAAATGAGCCATGCAGGCACTACATTGAAAGGAAGAGGAAGTCCGAGAGGGAAGAAGAATGACTGGATTACAGAGGCTGTGCTGTGAGGGATCTCTGCCAGGTCCAAGCACCAGCATCACCTGTCAGAAATTCAAGTCTTGGCTTGGGCCTGCGGCTCAACAGGCTAAGGCGCCAGCCACATACACCTGAGCTGGCGGGTTCGAATCCAGCCCAAGCCTGCCAAACAACGATGACGGCTGCAACCCCAAAATAGCCGGGCATTGTGGCAGACGCCTGTAGTCCCAGCTACTTGGGAGGCAGAGGCAGGAGACTCACTTGAGCCCAGGAATTGGAGGTTGCTGTGAGCTGTGATGCGTACTCTATCCAGGGTGACAGCTTGAGGCTCTGTCTAAAAAAAAAAAAAAAGAAATTCAAATCTTTGAAGCACCGTCATCCATAACAACGTTTTAGAAACACAAATCTCCTAAACTTTGTGGGTCATTAACTTCAGAGTGTGAATGTGTTCACTGGTCTCTTCCTTTAGAGCAGCCATGTGAGGAAAAGTTTTGATGAGAGGAGGAGAGAGGAATAACATGGGAAGAGGGTTATTTCCGAGAAAACCAAGGCCAGGCTCTTGACAAAAGGAAGGGCTTGGACAACAACCTATTTGTCACTAGGTTATAACTAGGTTATGAGAACCTAAGTTATAAAAGGAGAGGTGAAAGCCTGTTTTAGACCCAGTTAAACCACTATGACCTTGAGCATGGCACTGCTTCTCTGGTCTCAGCAAAGACAGAAAGCTCTTTATCAGATGTGGCTTTTGCAACTATTTTCTCTCAGTCTGTGATTTGTCTTCTCATTCTCTTGATGGTCTTCCTTTAGAGCAGAAGTTTTTTTTTTTTTTTAAATTTTAATAAAGTCTAACTTATCAATTATCTTTTTCCTAGATCGTACCTTTGGTAGTGTAGGTGTAATCTAAAAAGGCAATGACTTTTCTCTGCTGTATTTGATGTGCTTCTTTGTCGAAGATCAATTGCCTAGATATATGTGGGTCTATTTCTGGGCTCTCTAGTCTGTTCCACCATCATGCAGAGTAGATTGGAAGGCCTCCAAAGCAAGTTCTCGCTGAACTTCTCTTACTCTCCTATCTCTTACCACTTTCTCCCCTAAAACAAGTCATAGAAACTAGAATCCCTTTTCCCCAAGGCAGATCACAGACACTAGAACCCTCTCCCAAAGCAAGCCTCACAACTTAGAAAGGTCATTCTCTCTTCTCTCTTCATCATGCTCATTCTAGAAGGGTCCTGCTCCATACCTAGGAGGAAGAAATGTTACACAGAGAGGTAAGAAGCTAAACAAATAGGAGGATGCTAAGTTTCCCACCTTAATCTGTTACCAGTTGACCATACTCTTATCTAATCCTGTGTCCCCACACTGTCCATTCTTCATCAAACGTAAGCATAAAAACAGAGTTTTCCCTGGGTCTTTGGGTCTTCATTTCCGACAGCTCCTGTGTTATGCACAAGTTTGATTAAGTAAATTTTTATGCTCTTCACTCATTAACCTGTCTTTTGTCAGCCTTGACCCTTATGATAGCTGAGGAAACATATTACACCTTTCTGTCCCTAGGAGTGTGCAGATTCTTCCTCTCTCTTCAATGATGATTTTCAGGATGAGAGTGCCCAGTCTACCACAATCCATCAGGGATAGGAAAGAGTTGAAATGTTAGGTCACACCTGGGCAGGTTGCTCTCTGGGGCAACACACAGAAGGGTGGGGATGAAGAGAGCTTACCATGAGTGCTCTCCTAAACAGGTGCTGAGCCAGGAAGGAAGAGATAGGCCATTGCCTAGAGAGAAGGCAGAGGGCCAGGAGCCAGAGAGGCCTAGGAATCAGGTATCCAGAGCAGAAAGGTTAGAGCCTGAAGTGTTAGAGGCAGATGGGAGTATGGTGAATCCACGGTCAGTTTGAAACAAATCTTATTAACACCCGAGTTCCTACCATTCATTTCTTCTTGGGCATTGATTGGCAGATTGCTAGGGTAGGACAGATCTTAAAAGTGACTGGAGGCTTGGTGCCTATAGTTCAGCGGGCTAGGGCACCAACTACATACAACAGAGCTGGCAGGTTCGAATCCAGCCCAGGCCTGCCAAACAACAATGACAACTACAACCAAAAAATAACCAGGCATTGTAGTGGGCGCCTGTAGTCCCAGCTACTTGGGAGACTGAAGCAAGAGCATTGCTTAAGCCCAAGACCTTGAGGTTGCTGTAAGCTGTGATGCCATGGCACTCTACCTAGGCAACAAAGTGAGACTCTGTCTCAAAAAAAAGATGTGACTGGAATGTAAATGAAAGAGCTCTTCTCTGACCACAGCATTCAAGTAAAGTTGCAAGGACACTGGTTGAGTAGCCTTCTGGAAAAGCCCCTCAACAGCGCTTCAGTTTATCAGTCTAGAAACTAAGAAAGTTAATTTATATCAGAGGACAGTGGAAGCTCCTCCTTAGCCATCTGCTCTTTCCTGTGGCCCCTAGTCTCAGTAGAGGGCCCAGGAGAAGAGTTTATTCTGATGTAAGTGCTGAGTAGGAGCCTAGAGTGACCTTGTGCCCCAGCAGAATAGCAGAAATAATACTGGAGGAAATGATACTGGGAGTAGCGACAGCACCAACTTCTGAGCCAGGCAGAAAGAAGTCATGGAAGTCCATGAGCAGCTGACTTACTCAGTCGGCAGCTGCTGTTCTAACCCAATGTTGACTTTCCACTAGATATCAAAGGTGGGGAGGAAAAGGGAGGAGAAGATGAAGAAATAAGAAGAGACAGGAGCCTCTGCCTGGAGAACTCTCTTTGCATGAGAAAGACAGGATGCACATGCCCACAGGAGACAGATACAAAAACAGCACAGACACATCCTGTGCTTCCCATGACCTAGCAGGGCAGAAGGGAGCTTTGCCTTTGTGAGTGGAATTAAAAACCGAGGAAAAGTGGAAAGAAGGAAAGACCCTTACGCTGTTGGTTGGATTGCAAATGAACTTAGCCTCTTTGGAGAGAAGTATGGAGAGTCCTCAAAGATCTCAAAGTAGAACATCCATGGATCCCCAAATCCCATTACTAGGCATCTACCTTGAAAGAAAAAAATCTTTTTATCATTCGCACTAGATTGTTTATTGCAGCTAAATTTACAATTGCCAGGATGTGGAAACAATCCAAGTGCCCATCAACCCAGGAATGGATGAATAAACTGTGGTATATGTATACCAGGGAATACTATTCGGCCACAGAAAGATGTAGACTTCACATCTTTTGTATTAACCTGGGTGGACTTGGGGAACATTCTTTTTAGTAAAGTATCACAAGACTAGAAAAGCAAGTATCAATGTACTTAATGCTAATATGAAGCCAGGAGACAAACGAATACACATCCACACACAAGAAAAAATTCAATTCAAGAGGAGGAAGAGAGGGCAGGAGGGAGAGGGATTGGTGTGCTCCCAGCTAATGGGCACCATGTAAGGATATTGGCTCACCTCCTGGGTGCAGGACACAACTACAACAGGGACCTTACCTAATATATGCAAACATATGCAAACCTAATCATTTGTACCTTCATATTAATCTGAAATTTAAAAATTTGAGGCAAAGTGTGAAAGTTAGAAAAAATTATTGTAGAGCCAAAATATCTAATCAGAAAGGTTTTGATTTCAGACATCTCTGTATGTTACCCTGCAAGGTAGTGCTGAATATCAAGCAGTAATCACATAAATGTATGAAATCACTGAAGAACTTATGGCAAAGAGAGGCAGGCTTGCATGATAAAGGATTAGGAGACTATCGTAAAATGGAAATCATACTTGCATGACAAACAACACAGCCTGGAGGAAAACAAATGCCAGTATCAGACTGTGGTGAAAGCGTAGAGCAAGGAGACATTGCAAAGTGAACTGGAGGTGAGAAGGACCTACAGAAGAGCCTGTCTACTTGGAAAAGTTCATTCTTGCATAGCCCCCACTCATATTTGGGCCCTAACTCTAGCACACTTTCACACCATTTTGCACGCAGCTCTTTTTATTATTAAATCATAAGAGAAACTGGGATGGTGCCTGTAGCTCAGTTGGCAGAGCACTGGCCACATACACCAAAGGTGGTGAGTTCGAACCCGGCCCAAGCCAGCTAAAACAATGACAACTACAACAAAAAAAAATAGCCAGGTGTTGTGGTGGGCGCCTGTAGTCCCAGCTACTTGGGAGGTTGAGGCAAGAGAATTGCTTAAGCCCAGGAGTTTGAGGTTGCTGTGAGCTGAGACACCAACAGCACTCTACCCAGGGCGACAGCTTGAGACTCTGCCTCAAAAAAAAATCATATGTGAAACTAATACCTTCACCTGATTTCTGTGCCTAACTCATGAGGCTCTACCTATCATTTTGGACTTAGCCATTTTGATTTCTGGTATAAAAATAGTTATAGAAACCAGCCACTGAAACAAAAATAACAATAAGAAGAAGTTAATTGAGGACTCCATACTGATTCTCAGAATCCAAAGCATTCTATAATAGACATACTCTTATTTGACAATGTGAATGTTACTTTCTTTGCATTACTATTATTATTATTGCTTAATACTTCATTGCAGCAATCGTCTGATTTCTTTTCTGAATGTATTTATCTTCGTTCGTTCTTTGCAAGGTTTTTGTTTCTAGTCCTTACCTTAAACATTGTTATTGTTGTTAAATTTTAAGCCTTTTTAATTTTGTGAAGGCAAAAAGGGGAAACCTAATAAACACATGTAAATGTAGAAATAAAAATACTAAAAAAATAAAAACCAGCCACATACAAGTATCTTAATTCAAACTGCTAACTGAAGAAATAACGAGATTCATAAGTTTGGAAAGAAGAGTTTTATTTGTCATAAAGGGTTACAGCCTGTGGTGGCCATTCTGACAGGCTGGGAAGTAAAGCCCATGCCAACAAGTCAGAAACACATACTTCAAGGCAGGGACAATGGGAACAGGAATTTATACTGAGCAGGGTGGCCAAATATACATATTTAACAAGCTACAGAAGGAGTCATGAATATTTATGAAAGGAGAAACATGATCATGTGTAATCAAGCTTTAGACCCCATTATGGGGTCAGAAATGGTGCCTCTTGGGTCAAAGGGTGAACCAAGGACAAGAAAATCTTCTCAAGTGATTGGCATATATCATCCTACTTGTCAATGACCTTTGCTAACTGGGAAAATGTTCATTAGAAATTTCTTTTGGGGGGCGGAGCCAAGATGGCAATCTGTAGCCAGCTTTCTGCAGACGCTCCTGTCCAGAAGGAGAGTTAAAGGATAGAAATTTAGCAAGAAAGCCAACGGTTTGGAGCTGAGCCAAGAGACAAGGTCCAGGAATGCACATCAACCCTGCTGGAGTGACCTGCGACCCCAAGGATACAAATAAAAGGTACAGAGCACATCACCAAGCGGACGGGAGTCCCCTCCCCAAAGAGAACAGCTCGCAGTATACACCATACCTCCATACAAACAAGCAAGCAAAGTTCAGATGTCTTCCCACTCTACCCCACGGGAGAGACCCTCTAAAAACCAGACCTCCTTCCCCTGTGCCACGGCACTCTCCTGCCAGGCATAAAGCTGTATAAAACTGTACATATTCGACTCAGCGCCCGTGGCTCAACGGGCTAAGGCGCCAGCCACGTACACCTGAGCTGGCAGGTTCGAATCCAGCCTGGGCCCGCCAAACAACAATGATGGCTGCAACGAAAAAATGGCTGGGCGTTGTGGCGGGCACCTGTAGTCCCAGCTACTTGGGAGGCAGAGGCAAGAGACTCGCTTGTGCCCAGGAATTGGAGGTTGCTATGAGCTGTAATGCCATAGCACTCCATCCAGGGTGACAGCTTGAGGCTCTGTCTCAAAAAAAATAAAAATAAAAATAAAACTGTATATATTCTCTACCTGCAAGTTGAAACTCCTGGCACTCCCCTCCTCTCTCACCCTGAGGTTTGGAGGTCTGTCCCCCACGGAGTCCAGATTCTTGAACACTTTCTGGAGGGGTGTGGACAGGGTGTGGGTTGCCACTGGTCTGTGCTGTTCTCCCAGCTCGGGAGTGGTGAGAGAGTGACCCGAAAAGTGGCTGGCTGAAAAGCTGCTGGCCAAAGGGGACCAAAGCTTTGCTAAATTTCGGCCACACCTGGCCCTCAGGGGATGACAGCTGAGACAAAGGGCTGAAGTCACAGACTAAGTCAAGACTATTAGCAGCCCAGCGTCTCCTCCACAGGGCAGAAATTCTGCGAACTTGTTCTGTTCTATCAGCTTTTTCATCTACTTTACATCAATCAGGGACAGGGCTGGAACTGAGTGAATTGCCCAGCCCCCATCAAGTACCCAGGTTGTCAGACCTCACCTCCCCCCCTGCCAACACCGACATAACTGGTGGACTGGCTGAGGAGCCACAGAGCTCCATGTGACCTAGGCAGGTGCAAACCTCTAGAGCATCTGCTCATTGGAGGGAACTGGAGCACAGCCCTGCAGGGTTACCAGACAGAGGGGCAAGGTGGGGAAAGAGGCATCAACCTTCCCAGGCTAATTTACTGTCTTTGGACGGGGGCCCTCCTGAGCTCACAGAACACTGGAGTGAGTTATACTAAAGCTGCCAGCAGACTTCTGCTGTCTAGTCGCCAGAGACTTTTCAACTCTTTGATTGGAGGTTTTTACTGGCTGGGACAGTTGATTGGTACCTCTTTAACTGGGCCAATCACCCGAGGACTTTCCAACGTTGTACACTGGGTGTGTGGTAGTGCGAAGGTTTGATTTTGCTTTCCAAGTGTTATGGAATTGTTGTGGGAGAATACTCGCAGAGGGGCTGCTTTGCTTAACCTGGCCCTCAGGGGATGAAAGCTGAGACAAAGGGCTGGAACTCACAGACAGAGTAAAACCCATTTGCAGCCCCAGTCTAATCAGGGAAAATAGCCTTGACAGAAATAAATTCTGCAAACTTGTTCTGTTCCAACAGCAAAATGAATCAGGGACAGGGCTGGAACTGAGTGAATCACCCCAGCCCCTGTTAAGTACCCAGGTTGTCAGGCCTCACCTCCCCCTGTCAAACAGTGACAGGGAGTAGTGGAATGGTTGTGGAGCCACAGACCTCACTGTGACCCAGGCAGGTGCAAACCTCTGGAGCATCTGCTCATTGGAGGAAGCTGATCACAACTGTTACCACCAACTGGGTGTGACAGAGGGGCAAGGTTGGGAAGGAGGCATCAACCTTCCCAGACTAATTTACTTGCTGGGGGGGGTGCCCTCCTGAACTCACAGAGCATCGAAGTGAATTATACAAGAGCTTCCAGTGGATCCCTGCTATCTAGTTGCCAGAGACTTTTTTAACTCTTCCATTTGAGAT
>CAUYON010109640.1:0-20693 GCA_963573935.1 Arctocebus calabarensis
CAGGCGCCCGCCACAACGCCCGGCCATTTTTTGGTTGCAGCCGTCATTGTTGTTTGGCGGGCCCGGGGGCTGGATTCGAACCCGCCAGCTCAGGTGTACGTGGCTGGCGCCTTAGCTCGTTGAGCCACAGGCGCCGAGCCATGCCTACATTTTCTTGAGCTATAAAGTAATTTAAAAAAATTTGAGTGCTATTCCTCTTTAGAAATTAGATAATGGGCCTTGTGGTAATCAGTAGAAAGCCAATTCTCAAAGACCTTGAAATGAAAATCTGTAATTAAAATCAGAAATTTGAAGCACAGTCACACATTTTCTCACCATGTCCCATTATAATTTGTTTTTCACTTTTACCTCTGTATTGTGTATAGGTATACATATATATTTTATTATAAAATAAATAATATATGTATAATTAATAATATATATAAAATATGTAATATATATAAATATATAATAAATATAAATATATAATATATATTTATGTTATAAATAAATATAAATATTATATATTTTATTATATATGTAATAATAAATTATTATATATGTAATAATAAATTACTATTACATATATAATAAAATATATATGTTCTGCTTACCCTCTACCTATTTTCCATGGAGACGTAGTGATTGTGTGGGATTTATAGGATAAATTGCTATAGGCTATTGCTTTGGGGTAAATATGGGGATCCAAGGAGCCATGGAGATGAGTCCTTCTCTCTCCCTTCCCAAGGGCACCTGAGATGTAATGACTCATCTTCTCCATTGTTGAAAATTAAATCTACCTCTGAAAAGCAGGTTTGCTTTTATAAAGTCATAGTTTATAAAACTTCAGGAGTCATTGCCTGAATCAGGGGCCGATTGAAAATGAGTCATCAGAGAATTGGCCCCTGAATCAGAGAGTGGTTATTCATGGGGCATGGGCACGTCAGGCCAATAGGCCCTTGATTTTGCTTTACAAAAGCAGAAGCCAGGAAGAGATGGCTGAGGAGCCCGTGGTCGTTGTACAGCAAGGTGAAGGAATGGGTGTTCCCTTTCCAGGCAGGAGTAGGCAAGACAGACATGGGGTCTGATGTACACAGTAACTCAAGATTGCAGGGGATGGCCTGAGGTTTCCACAACCTCGATTAAATACCAGCAGCCAAGTTACTAGGCTGAAAGAGAGTTCTGCTGAAGTGACAGCCTCAAGCTGCTGGAGTTGAAACCTAAGGTATGTTTCTTCCATCCAAACTGAAGAGTCAGGGAAGAGGAAAGAAAATGGGCTTTGTACCCTATAAGCTGAGTCTGCTGCACTACATTTTGGTAAAGATCTGTGCTCTGTAAAGTTATTGCTTTTTTACATTTTTGAATTTCCTCTACTTCCCTATAATTTTATGATGAAAGTCCTTCCCAAACTGAAATACAAGCACTTCTTATTTTAAATTGATGAAGAGTTTTTAGTGACTTCACTGTTCTAATACAGTCATATTTTTGTTGGACCAACCAATGAAAGCAGACATTCAAGGAAAAATAATGATGACAAAATACACCAGTTTTGTCATCAGATCTGGAAGTGTCAAGGAAGCGGTTTGGGGAGAGACAAGAGGAGACCATAAGACATTGGAGAAATATTAATAAAGGGTGCCAAGGATGTTCTCATCTATAAACATAACCCAAAGCAGAATATTCTGTAAAATGTGAAGTTCAAAGCCAAATCAGCACTTGAGGCAAAAAATGACATTTCTTCCTTGGATTTATGAGATAGAATCCTGAAGGCTGTATAACTTCAAACATTTTTTAAAATGCAATCATTTCTCAGAAGCACTCAGTCTGAAATGTGATTTTAAAATTATAGTTGGACATAAAACTTAAGCTATTACACCTGTGTGTTTACTGAACTTTATATAGATGTGTATTTACTGGGCACTGATATTGTCTTCCCTGTCAGTACAAGCTGTTCTGTGCCCGGAAAAGGATTGCTCCTCTACGTGGCTGCTTTAAATGTCAAGGCTGCTGTTGCTGCAATCTCCTGTACCCCAGTGGGGCCATGTACAAACTCACTAGTGGGCTTTTTTGTTTGTTTGTTTTGTTTTCTTTAGGGTCTTTTGTGCTTTATTTATTGGGTTACTTGTTTTCTTATTTTTTTTAACTTAAAAAAAATTTCAAATTAATATGAGGATACAAATTTTTAGTTTACATTATTTTCAATTCTTTTTTTTTTTTGAGACAGAGCCTCAAGCTGTCCCCCTGGGTAGAGTGCCGTGGCATCACAGCTCACAGCAACCTCCAATTCCTGGGCTCAAGCAAGTCTCCTGCTTTAGCCTCCCAAGTAGCTGGGACCACAGGCGCCCTCCACAACACCCGGCTATTGTTTGGTTGCAGCCGTTGTTGTTTGTCGGGCCTGGGCTGGATTCGAACCCGCCAGCTTAGGAGGACATGGCTGGTGCCTTAGCCTGTTGAGCCACAGGCCCCGAGCCATTATTTTCAATTCTAAGGTAAAATCCAAGTTGTGGTTGAGCCTTTCACCCAGAGGATGTGCTGAATACCCTCACATTGTGCACATTAGGTGATATTCTGCCAATTAACTTCCTTCCCCCTCCTTCACCTTGCTAGACTATATTTGTGTTTTATCATTCATGTGAGCATGTAGTTATTTATTTATTTATTTTTTTCATGTAGTTGTTTAGATATTGGTTTCATATTGGTATTGAGGACATTGGATACTTTTTTCCCCATTCTTGAGATACTTTGCTAAGAAGAATGTGTTTCAACTCCATCTAGGTAAATATAAAAGATGTAAAGTCTCCATCTTTTCTTAAGGCTGAATAGTTCTCCATGTATACATATGCCACTATTTGTTAGTCCATTCATGCGTTGATGGGCATTTGATTTGCTTCCACGACTTGGCAATTGTCAATTGAGCTGCAATAAACATTCCGGTGCAAATGTCTTTGTGGTAAAATGATTTTTGTTCTTCTAGGTAGATACCTAGTAATGGGATTGTGGGATCAAATGGAAGGGTGACCACATAGAGAAGACAGAAATTGGACCCGCATATCTCACCATTGACAAAAATTGACTCTCACTGGAAAGAAGATTTTTATTTATTTTGGGTTTTTTTGAGACAAGATTCTCACTTTCTCACCCTTGGCAGAGTGCTGTGGCATCACGGCTCATAGCAACCTCCAACTCCTGGACTTAGGCGATTCTCTTCCTCAGCCTTCCAAGTAGCTGGGACTACAGGTGCCTGCCACAACGCCCGGCTATTTTTTTGTTGCAATTTAGCCAGGGCCAGGTTAGAACCTGCCAACCTAGGTGTATGGGGCCAGCGCCCTACCCCCGGGAGCCACAGGTGCCTCCCTGGAAAGAAGATTTTAATTTAGGACACAAAACAATAAAAAAATCTAGCAGAGAGTATGGGGAAAATGCTTGATAATAGTGGCCTGGGAAAAGATTTTATAAAGAAGACCCTCCACCCTCCTGGCAATTGCAGCAACACCAAAAAATAAATAAATGGGACCTGATCAAGCTAAAAACTTCTGTACAGCTAAGGATACCACAACTAAAGCAAACAGACAACCTTCAGAATGAGAGAAGACATTTTCATGCTATGAATCTGACGAAGGGCTGATAACTGGACTCTACAGAGAACTCTAATCAACAAGAAAAGAACAAACAACCCCCTTTATAAGTGGGCAAGAGACTTGAACAGAAACTTCTCTGAAGGTGACAGACAAACGTCAACAACTGTATGAAAAAATGCTCATTGTCTCTAATCATCAGAGAAATGCAAATCAAAACCACTTTGAGATATCACCAACCCCCGTGAGATTAGCCCACGTCACAAATTCCCAAAGCTGCAGATGCTGGCGTGGATATGGAGAGAGGGAAACACTCTCACACTGCTGGTAGGACTACAAACGGATACAGGCTTTACGGAAAGACGTGTGGAGAATTCTCAAACCCACTAGTTTTAATAAAGAAGCAAAGTTCAAACAAAAAAGAGCTGGGATTGAAACGTGTTCTTTTGTGTATGAACCCTGTCAGAACTCTGCCTTGGTGCCTAGCTCACTCATAAATCTAAACATGTAACAACAGTTGCTTGCACAGATGTTGGGAGATGCAGAGTCCTTGTATAATTACTGATGTTTCCAAAGGAATTAGTATGTAGTTACTATGAAGAACATGTTCTATTCGGTGGAAACTATGCAATTAACTTGTCTTAGTCTAATAAATTAAAGATAGCATAAGCTCATAGAACAGCTGCTGGAAGGCGGGGCTGGCTGGCAACACATTAGTTGAGATCACTTTGAACTTACTAGACTTTCTATTCACTGCCCAAATCTGCTGTGTCCTGCTGAAGGGAAGTTATGCACATGTACATGTTTACAAAATAGGTATTGTAGGAACTTTGAACATGCTGTTAGAGGAAAGAAGGTGAGGGAGAGTGGAAAAGAAGGAAAACATAGTGAAAATGATACTCCATCATTAGGTGGTAATTTGGAGTTGAAATGTGTGTAGAATGACACTAAAACATGTGAGTTAGTGAGTCCCCACTAGCAAGTGGCACTTGGAGAAACTCAGTTTATAGGCAAGCTATCAGAAACACGTCTACTGCAATTGGGAAGACATCCTTGTACATACCCAGGAAGTTAATTATTTATTTATTTATTTATTTATTTATTTATTTATTTATTTTTGAGACAGAGCCTCAAGCTGTCACCCTGGATAGAGTGCTGTGGCATCACAGCTCACAGCAACCTCCAATTCCTGGGCTTAAGCAAGTCTCCTGCCTCTGCCTCCCAAGTAGCTGTGACTACAGGTGCCTGCCACAGCGCCCGGCCATTTTTTGGTTGTGGCCATCATTGTTGTTTGGCAGGTCCAGGCTGGATTTGAACCCGCAAGCTCAGGTGTATGTGGCTGGTGCCTTAGCCCTTAATAATTTATTTATTTTGACACTCTCATTCTGTTTCATGAGATAGAGTGCAGTGGCATTATAGCTCACTGCAACCTCAAGTTCCTGGACTCAAGGGATCCTCTTCCCTCAGGCTCTTGAGTAGCTGAGACCATATGCATGTACCACCCATACCTGGCTAATTTTGTTTTGACATTTTTGCAGAGGGGGTCTCTTGCTGGGTTGTTCAGGTTGGACAACTCCTGGCCTCAAGTGATCCTCCTTGCCTCAGCCTCCCAATGTGCTAGGATTACAAGTGTGAGCCAAAGCACCCAGGCAAGTTCTTGATTAGTTATGATATGTTAAAATGCCCTTATCTGGGTGTTGTGGTGGGCGCCTGTAGTCCCAGCTACTCGGGAGGCTGAGGCAAGAGAATCGCCTTAGGCCAGGAGTTGGAGGTTGCTGTGAGCTGTGTGACGCCATGGCACTCTACCCAGGGTGACAAAGTGAGACTCTATCTCTACCAAAAAAAATAAATAAATAAATAAATAATCCTTTTACTCCTCTTCTGTGTTTTCTGTCCATTTATTTTAAATAATAATTGGTCTTGATTTGAATTTAAAAAGATGACATAGGTCACTGCTGGGCAGCAAGTTCTGGAAAAAAAAAAAGAAAGAAAGAGGAAATGGCCAAGACTGGGTGTTGTGTTGGGTGCCTGTAGTCCCAGCTTTTTGGGATGTTGAGGCCAGAGGATCACTCGAGCCAAGAGTTTGAGGTTGCTCTGAGCTATGATGCCAGGGTACTCTACCCAGGGTGACAGAGTAAAAATTTGTCTCAAAAAAACAAAACAAACAAAAAATAAAACAATAAAAAAATAAAGAAAATCTACTGTCACCGCTGTTAGTGGGCATAATCTAGTCCATGGAGGGCCTCATAGAACAAAAAGGTGGAGAATAGGCAAATTCACTGTCTCTTCTTGAGCCAGGATGTCCATCTCCTCCTGTCCTTGAACATCCACGCTCCTGGTTCTTGGGCCTTTAGAATTGGTTTTAAAGTCACACCATTGGCTCCATTGATTCTCAGGTCTTTGGGTGTGGATTGGGACTACACCACCTTCTTTCCTGAGCTTCTCGCTTGCAGATGACAATCACGGGACTTCTCAGCCTCAATAAGATGTAAGCCAATCCCTGACGAGGCTCTTTCTATATATTGATATATAGCCTATGGGTTCTGTTTCACTGGCGAACCCTGACTAATACACACCCTGTCATGTGATGAAATTCTTAGTTCTCATTGGGGTAAAGTTAAGTTTAGGCTCAGTGACCAGAGGGAAGTATTTCTTGTCTCTCTATCTTTTGCTTGGTTACTAATCATAAGGATGTACAACTTATCCTAACATCTGTTGGTGATCCCTCTAAGAGATCATCCATTCACTAACAGAGGTAAGTATCAGACAGTCTTTTTTTTTGCAGTGTTTGGCTGGGGCTGGGTTTGAACCCGCCACCTCCGGCATATGGGGCGGGTGCCCTGGTATCATACATTGATCATACTCCTTTGAGCCCTGGGCGCCGCTGGTATCGTACATTCTTATTTAGAAATTGGTCCTCTTTCTTAATTTCCTTGCTGTTGTCCATTTACTCTCAACCTTACACAGATAACCATTGAAAACAGGTGGGAAAGATACCATTGTTGTCTGACTGGAAGTGGGATAAAGGCAGTGCATTCTTCTGGCATCAGTGAATCAATGTCCTTGAGCAGCTGTGCAAAGATTTTGAAAGAAGTATTTTACTTTTGATTGAATCTTTTACACACATTTTTGAGTATTTTCTTTTACTATATAACAGGATAAATTCAATAGTGTCATTTTATGGTTTTTCTCCAAAGCAAGACCTAGGTGGCCAGTCTAACAATAAAAAGGACTTTAGAATGGATGGCATTTTCTCAATTATTTTTATATTTTAAAAATAAAGTACAGAGAAAATTTGCTTTTTTTTTTTTTTGAGACAGAGCCTCAAGCTGTCACCCTGGATAGAGTGCTGTGGCAGCACAGCTCACAGCAACCTCCAATTCTTGGGCTCAAGCAAGTCTCCTGCCTCTGCCTCCCAAGTAGCTGGGACTACAGGCGCCCGCCACAAAGCCTGGCCATTTTTTGGTTGCAGTCGTCGTTGTTGTTTGGCGGGCCCAGGCTGGATTTGAACCCACCAGCTGAGGTGTACATGGCTGGCGCCTTAGCCTGTTGAGCCACAGGCGCCGAACCAGAAAATTTGCTTTTGAATTAAAGGCAAATTTTATTCCAGGCTATTCAGATATACTTATAGCAGAACCCTAACTTGTATAAACATGACATGTTATATCTATAGCAGAATGTCTTTATTGAATATATTATATAAAATTAATTCTATAGAGCAAGAATATTCATTTAGCTTAGTTAAGTGTTCTATAAATTGATTTTATAATCCATTTGCCATTTCTAAAATGGTTATAATTTAAAAACAACACAAAGTTAAGCATTTTTGCTTGGTAATATGTCAATATTATTTCAATGATCCTTAGCAAAAACTTAAACATAATTGTGCCCACTCTGGTATTTGCACATTTATTTGATTTATTTGCTAGAGTGTAGTAGTATCATTGTAGCTCACTGCAACCTCATACTCCTGGGCCCAAGCAATCCTTCTGCCTCAGCCTCCCAAGCACATGGAACCACAGGGGCATACAACTACACCTGAGCTAGTATTTTCAAGTGATTTTCTAGAAAGTTTCTATCAGAAATATGAAGATAAAAGTTATTTGGTATGTTCAAAGTTTTATCCAGATTCAATACTCCCTGAATGTCTTCTACCAATTCACTTGCTTTTCTTTTAATTGCAGGTTTGAATAATCACAATGAAAATTCACACCCCAATCACACATATTTTCATATTTTTATAGATATTATTGAGAAAAGAAAGCTGTAGGGGGCTTATTGGTCAGCAAAAATGAAAGAGGTAAATTTTCCTCTATTGTAACTAAAAATTCAGCACATGTCCCTGAGGCTGCATCGGAAGAATGAGGACAAGTGTTTTGAAGAGAAAGAGAGTTTATTAATTTGCTGGCAAATGAGGAGATTGGCAGACTCCCACCCCTCAGTAGAGTTCTGTGGATGACAGCTTACTCACAGCAACCTCAAACTCTTGGGTTCAATTGGGTCCCTTGCCTCAGCCTCTCAGGTAGCTGAGACTACAGGTGCCTGTCACAATGCCTGGCTATTTTTAGAGGTGGGATCTCGCTCCTGCTCAGGCTGGTCTCCAACTCCTGAGCTCAGGCGATCCACCTGCCTGGGCCTTCCAGAGTGCTAGGATTAAAGGCACGAGCCACTGCGCCTGGCATTGGCACACTCCAATCTTACAGTATCAATGTCCTGCCTCTGACAGAAATACAGAAAGAGCTTTGAGAAGCGAGAGTCCTGATTAATCTCATCTTCAGCTAAGACAATCTGTTGCCTCCACCTGGACGATTACCTTGAGCCATTTACTGTGGAATGAAGAACAAAAGATACTTCCCTACCACTCCTAATCACTGGCCTGAGGCGGGCATGTAGGTTTAAAATTCTTAAAATGAGTGGTGGAGGTTATAAAAAGACAGAAAATATTTTTACCCTCTTCCAGGCCATTTCCCCTGTTACACTGTGATTAAAGCTAAAAGAAAGACTGCAGGTTGGGGCAGCGCCTGTGGCTCAGTGAGTAGGGCATTGACCTCATATACCGAGGGTGGCGGGTTCAAACCCAGCCCTGGCGAACTGCGAAACAAACAAACAAGAAAGACTGCTGGCAATGGCTTCCTGCTCATTAAGGTATGTAGCAGAGCCTTAAATGTCCAGGTGTGGGGAATGGTTAGACCTGGGCTGTGTCTTACTACCTGTGGCAGGCAGGGCTAATTATCCACCATCCTTGACGCTTCCTTTTCTCAATTTCGAAGCAAGGATAATACTTAACTCAAAAGCAGTTGAGAGAATTAAACTAAATGCCATACTATGTATACAGCACTTAACACAGTAGTAGGTATTATCTTGTGTAAAGAGGTGCGTTTTCTCAATATCAAAGGTTCAGACCTTTTCCTGAGGAGTTAATCTCTCCTTATGCTATTTGCGATCTTGGATCTTGAGTTTATCTCATCAGAAAAGCAACTGGATATTATTAATATGGAAAAGCCTCCCTAATGTGCATGTTGATTAGCTGATCACTCAATTTTAGGATTATAAAAAAATTTAAAGCCAGTAGCTTAAAAAAAAAAGAGTGCCCCTTACCTCCTATAGAAATATATGTAATTTTTGTAATTATAACAATCACTTAATCTTGACTTATGTATTATTTGCTTTCATTTATACCCTCTCCTTTGATCAGGACCATGTCTTAAGTTTTGTGTACTAACAATGAGTCTGGTACTTAGTAAGTTATCATTGTCAATGTTCTTGCTAAATGAAATAAAGTGAATAAATGAATGGGTCTAGAGAAGATTCCCGTCCTTTAAGACCCTCTCTAGACATGTTTTTTTCTTTTTCTTTTTTTTTTTGAGACAGAGCCTCAAGCCGTCACCCTGGGTAGAGTGCTGTGGCATCACAGCTCACAGCAACCTCCAACTCCTGGGCTCAAGTAATTCTCCTGCCTCTGCCTCCCAAGTAGCTGGGACTACAGGCACCAGTCACAACGCCCGGCTATTTTTTGGTTGCAGCCGTCATTGTTGTTTGGCGGCCTGGGTTGGATTCGAACTGGCCAGCTCAGGTGTATGTGGCTGGTGCCTTAGCCACTTGAGCCACAGGCGCCGAGCCTCTTTTCTTTTTTTCTTGAGACAGAGTATCAGGCTGTTGCCCTGGGTAGAATGCCATGGCATCATCATAGCTTACAGCAACCTCCAGCTCTTGGGCTCAAGAGATCCTCTTGCCTCAGTTTTTCTATTTTTAGTAGAGACTAGGTCTTGCTTTGCTCAGGCTGGTATCGACCTCGGCCTCCCAGAGTGCTAGGATTACAGGTGTGAGCCACTTTCCCCAGCTAGAACATGTTTTTTGTTAATAGAAACTAAACTACTTGTTTCCATAACTAAGTGGCTAATTAAAACCACTAGCTTTTCTCCTGTCTCCCTAGACCCCAGAAGAACTTTTTACAAAAATTTATTTATACCTGTGTAATCATTCTCTCTTGGCCTAATAGCCTACCAATCTGCTGAGAAGAGCAATTTGTTATGAAATATCCATCACTCTTTCAGTGTAATGATTGGTTTCAACTGTGTTTTGAGATTGTGAGGAGGCTCAGAGTTCAAGTTGGGGCAGCATCTGACTCCAGGAAGATAGAGGGAAGGGGGCTGAGAAGTTCAGCTTGTGACGGCATCACCTCATCTCCCCATAGAGAGCTGTTCATCTTTTATCTGTTTTATGTATTGTGAGGTATCATGTACGATTTTGCTTGAGCTATAGGATACACTAATGCAAATGTCTAAAGCCCGCAGTGATGATTATACAATGTATTACATAAAAGAATCTGTCAGGGGCGGTGCCTGTGGCCCAATGAGTAGGGCTTCAGCAGAGGTGGCAGGTTCAAACCCAGCCCTGGCCAACAAACTGCAAAAAAAGGGAAAGAGAAAAGAAGCATTTGTTTGGGTGGTGCCTGTGCCTCAGCGAGTAGGGCGCAGGCCCCATAAACCAAAGGTGGAGGGTTCAAACTCGGCCTCAGTGAACTGCAAAACAAAAACAAATAGCCGGGTGTTGTGGCGGGCACCTGTAGTCCCAGCTACTTGGGAAGCTGAGGCAAGAGAATCGCCTAAGCCCAGGAGTTGGAGGTTGCTGTGAGCTGTGTGATACCACGGCTCTCTACAGAAGGTGATAAAGTGAGACTCTGTCTCTACAAAAAAAAAAAAAAAAAAAATCTGTCCCAGAAGCCCATGAAAGAAGATGTGTTAAGTTCTTCTAACACCCGGGTTAACTTTTGAGTCATCAAAGCAAAACCTATTAAAAGGTGGTGTTGAGAGATAATTCTGGCATTTGGGATGTCTTTTAGGCAAAGAGCATTGACAACTTTGTTGGCAAATATTTGCAAATTTTGCTCCAGAGCAGGAAGAAGATTTGCTTACACTTCAGGTTATTAAAGCTAGTTTCCCTCCTTCCTTGGATGTAGTCCAGGATGATAAAGATGATATCATCCCGCTGAGTCAGAGGCAGATTTGTTTCCTGATCAGGATAATAAAGACAATGCTTTTCTCTATAGTGGTGGACAAGGAGGTTGACTAGAAGCTCCGTTAAAAGATAGGTTGACAGTGACAAAATTCACTGTGCACGTAGCATCTTGGCTTAGTAGTTTAGTTTCTATTAACAAGAAACATGTTCTAGCTGGGGGAAGTGACTCACACCTGTAAGAGACCCATGGTGTCTCTTCCGGGTCCTTGAGGGTTGAGAGAATGAATGTAACTGTGAGGCTCATGCTGTTGGCCATGCCACCTGTAATAAGCTGGGAAACTCCATTTGGACTTGTGGTCCGCTTCCTGAGTTGATCTATGGGAGTTCGGCAGACCGACCTAGCAGCTGCTATGTGACTTCTGTTCTGAGTTTGTCCTGCACCTGTTCACTGGTATGACCTTCATCTCTAAAAACTGTCCACCAGGAGTTCCTTACCTGAATGACAATTCCTGCTCTTATCTCTGCTTTTATCCATATTCTTTCTTTTATAGGAGGACCCATAGTTATGTGATAGACATGAGTAAAAGTGTTTATAAGGACATTTGGGTTAATGTGTGAGCACCTCGAAAATTATAAATGTTTTCGGTATAAAACTGTTAGTGCTATTAATGTTACCTTCCTACTATCTTTTTTTTTTTCTTGACTAGAATCTGATTATACCTTCTTATTAAGAAGCATTTCAAGAGGGTTTCTGAGCTTTGTGATTACTACACCACCACATAGCCTCTTAGAAATTGCTGTATTACTCTGGGAGGCTGAGGCGGGTGGATTGCCTGAGATCATGAGTTTGAGACTAGCCTGAGCCAGACAGAGAGACCTCGTCTCTAAAGAATAGCCTGGCTCGGCGCCTGTGGTTCAAGCAGCTAAGGCGCTAGCCACATACACCTGAGCTGGTGGGTTCGAGTCCAGCCCTGGCCTGCCAAACAACAATGATAGCTGCAAACAAAAAATAGCCGGGTGTTGTGGCCGGGGCACCTATAGTCCCAGCTCCTTGGGAGTTGGAGAATAGCTTGAGTCCAGGAGTTGGAGGTTGCTATGAGTCGTGATGCCACGGAACTCTACCCAGGGTGACAGCTTGAGGCTCTGTCTAAAAAAAGAAAAAAAAAAAAAGAATAGCCGCGGTATTGTAGTGGGCGTTGTGGTGGGCAGCCATAATCCCAGCTACTTGGGAGGCTGAGGCAAGAGAATCACTTGAGCCCAAAAGTTTGAGGTTGCTGTGAGTGTGACGCCATGGCACTCTACCAAGTGTGACAAAGTGAGACTCTGTCTCAAAACAATAACAACAAAAAGAAGCATTTCACCCATCTGTCCACCAAAGTAAATATTTCAAATATGAGCTCCTAGTCACCTTCTAAAAACAATGTTCCTCAAGTTTTATTGAATATAAGAATCACCTGGGGAGCTTGTTCCACAAGCAGATTCTTGGGTCCTGGTCCCAGGGAATCTCATTCAGTAAGCCTGGAAAGCTGGCTAAGTCGGCTTATAAAATGTATTCCAGGTGGTTCTGATTTTGCTGGAGAAAATCTTAAAGTGCCACACTTTAAGAATTAAAAATTTAAAAGAGCAATAGTATATTCTTTAAGTAAAAAGAAAAAGTGGATAAAATGCATACAATAAACCTGTACCTTCCTTAAAAACTTGCAGATTTCGGGCAGCGCCTGTGGCTCAGTGAGTAGGGCACCAGCCACATATACCCAGCGTGGTGGGTTCAAACCCGACCCTGGCCAAATTGCAATTAAAAAAAAAAAAACTTGTAGGTTTGATTGGGAAGGCAGATGGGGAGATACAAGGTGACCACATTCTCACACATTAACTGAATGCTTTACTTCTGAAACTCTGAAACCAATTTTGAGTTTCCTTGCTAATAACTTCACTCCTTTCCCACCACAATAATAGCAGGTATCACTTATATAACTAGTCCTGAAGTCATTCACCTCAGGGCCAGTATAATGGATATATTTTTCAATATAGTAGCTTGGATAGTAAATCACCTTTGAATATGTCTGTTGGTCTAGAATGCCGGATTGCAGTGCCATTTTGAAGCTGACTTAAGCCTGTCCACTGACCAAAGACAAACCATTCCTGCAAAACTTTCTGGTTTGTTGTCTTGTATATCTTTCTATAAGTGCTGTCAATTAGCTTTTACATTTAGGCAACCTTTTGGGATTTTTGATATGGATGGGTACTCATTTTTTAGGATAGACTTGTGGTACACAATTTGTTTTAACATCTCTTTTGTTGTTAACCCTAAAAGCTAGTTGGTTATATGTTATGGGCTGAATTATATCTCCCTCTAAATCCATATATTAAAGTGCTAATCCTGGCTTGGCGGCTGGAGCATGGTGGTTACGGCGCCAGCCACACAAACTGAGGCTGGCTGGTTCAAACCCTGCCTGGGCCTGCTAAAACAACAATGACAACTGCGACAAAAAATAGCTGGGCATTGTGGCAGGTGCTTGTGGTTCCAGCTACTTGGGAGGCTGAGGCAAGAGAATCGCTTAAGTTTAAGAGCAGAAGTTGCTGTGAGCTGTGACGCCATGGCACTCTACCGAGGTGACATAGTGAAGATTTAGTCTCAAATAAATAAATAAATAAATAAAGTGATAATCCCTAGTACCTTAGAATGTGACCATATGGGAGACACCTCCTTAATGTGGTAATTAAGTTAAAATAAGGTCACTCTGGGTGAGTATAACCCAGTATGATTTATGTCCTTGTAGGAAGAGGAGATTTGGGCAGAGATACATGGAGGGAAGATGGTGTGAACACATGAGCAGAAGCCATGGGAACAAACTACCTCTGCTGACACTCTGACCTTGGACTCCCAGCTTCCAGAACTGTGAGAAAATAAATTTCTATGTTTTCGTTCAGTCTGTGGCATTTTGTCATGGCAGCCCGGAAGCCTAAAACAGGAAAGAACTTTTTTAGTTCTTTCTGGTTTGAAAGCAGGCGAGATGTTTGAAGCTATGGCAGCCATGGATCCATGAGGTGACAAGGTCAACGTCAAAGGCTGAGGTCGCAGGGACAGAAGAACCTGGAGCTCTGCTTGGATTTCAGAGTCGCTGCACTAGGGACCACCTCTCTGTAAATCTCTGCCAGGTAGACATTAAATGTCCTTATGGTTTAGCCACCTTTAATTATCTGTTTTGTCAGCTGCTGCTAAAAACATTCCTAATATAAATACATGTTTGTGTCACCCAATTCTCTATCCTTAAGTATGAACAACGGTGCCTGATGTGTGGAAAGTGGTCAGGGAATATTCGTTGATTAAAGGATGAATGGGTTTTAGATCAGAAACTGAGCATCATACCTCCACTGTAATAAAATTAATTTCTGTTGTTAAGACACAAGAAGAGGTTTGCTATGGATTTCCAGGAAAAATGTTTCCTGGCTCCTGCGAGAGTGCAATTGGAAGACGTGTTCTCTCTGGTCTGCGTGGTTTTATATGTGGTTTTCCATGTGTCTGTAAGCTGAGGACCACTGCAACCACTGTGCTGTCAGGAAGGCTGTAATCTTGAAACAAGTTCATACTGTGGAAGGGAAAGCTGAGAGCAAGGAAAATGAAATCTGATAAAGGCATTGAACTTGGACACATCCTGTCTTTTGACTTTCATACTCAATAAACTCCTTAATTGTTTACTCGATTGTGTTTGTTTTTTTCACTTCCCTTTGAGAAAATAGGTTTATTTTTTTACATTTTTGTTTTTAAACTTCAGAAATTACAGGGCTACAAAGGTTTTAGTTACATGGAGTGCTTCTGTACAGTTTGATTCAAAGTTATAGGGGTGCCCATCAGCCAGGTAATGTGCACTATACCCATTAGGTGTGATTTTCACCCTCCCCTCCCGCCTTCTCTCACCCGTCTTGCTTTCTGTTCAGGTTTTCTACCATAAATGCATTTGGGTGTTGCTATTTAATAGTGAGTACATGTGTTTATTTTCTCATTCTTTGGATACTTCACTCAGAAGAATAGTTTCCAGGTCTATCCACTTAGATACAAAAGGCGTTAGTTCACCTTTTCTTGTTAGTGGCTGAGTGGTACTCTTGTCGTTTACCGTCACCAGAGAGCGAGCTCTGGAAACCCTGTGTGAGTGGGAGCGTTGACCTGAGTGGAAAAGTGGGAAATGAAGAAGAAGGACACACACAAGAACAAAACACACACCAGATGAGAGACAGGATGGTGTCGGGAGGGCCGGTGCAGCTGATGACTGCAGCCAGCCGCTGAGCGGTAGAAACAGCTTTGTTTATACGGTATCTTTTTTTTTTTTTTGGAGACAGAGCCTCAAGCTATAACCCTGGGTGGCGTGCCATGACATCATAGCTCACAGAAACCTCCAACTCCTGGGCTTAAGTGATTCTCTTGCCTTAGCCTCCCAAGTAGCTGGGACTACAGGCGCCCACCACAATGCCCAGCTATTTTCTTCTTGTAGTTGTCATTGTTGTTTGGCAGGCCCGGGCTGGATTCGAATACGCTAGCTCTGGTGTATATGATTGGCGCCTTAGCTGCTTGAGCTGCAGGTGCTAAGCCTATTTATACAGTATCTTAACAAGATTGCATAAATCTTAACACATGGGTAGAGATCAACCTTAAAGAGGAAAAACCATGTGCTTGTCAATAACAAAGTATGCATGAGCTACGTGACTTCTGACAGGTGAAAATAATGTTAAGGGAGGAGAAGGGGCCGGGGGCCAGCTCTCTGAGCATTACTGAGGAGAGCACTGCTCCCTTAGTGCTCCATGGTATAAATGTACCACGTTTCATTAGCCCACTCGAGTATTGATGGGCACTTGGGTTGATTCCACATCTTTGTGAATTATGCTATAATAATCATTTGAGTACATGCATCTTTTTGATAAAATAACATTTTTTCCTTTGGGCAAATACCTAATAGTGGGATTACTGGATCAAATGGTAGGTCTAGGCTCAGCACCTGTCGGTCAGCAACTAGGGCGCCAGCCACATTCATCTGAGCTGGAGGATTAGAACCCAGCCAAGGCCTGCCAAACAACAATGACAACTATAACCAAAAAATAGCCAGGTGTTGTGGCGGGTGCCTGTAGTCCCAGCTTCTTGGGAGCCTGAGGCAAGAGAATTGCTTAAGCCCAAGAGTTTGAGGTTGCTGTGAGCTGTAATGCCACAGCACTCTACAAAGGGCAACATAGTGAGACTCTGTCTCAAAAAAAACAAAAACAAAAACAAAAACAAAAAAAGAAATGGTAGGTCTACTTTCAGTTTTTTTAGGTAGCTCCATATGACTTTCTGTGGAGGTTGTACTAGTTTGCAGTCCCATCAGTGCTGTATAAGAGTTCCTTTCTCTCTTCATCCACGTCAGCATCTGCTGTTTTGAGACTTTTTGATAAAAGTCATTCTCATTGGAATTAGGTGATCTCTCATTGTGGTTTTGACTTGCACTTCCCTGATGGTTATTTTTTTTTTTTTTATGTGTTTATTGGCCATTAGGCTGTCTTCTTTTGAAAAGTTTCTGTTCTTGTCTTTTGTCTTCTTTTTTATGGGGTTGTTTCATTTTTTCTTACTGATTTGCTTGAGTTCTTTATAGATTCTGATTATCAGCCCTTTAGTAGATGCGTAGTATGCAAACATTTTCTCCTATTAAGTAGATTTCCCTTTCACTTCTTGGCTGTGATTCAATGCAGCCTTCCCATTGATACCAAAGCCATTTTTCACAGATCTCAGGAAAACAATTCTATGCTTCATATGGAACTGGAAAAGAACCTGAATAGCCAAAGCAATTTTAAGCAGAAAGGATGAATTGGGAAGCATCCATATTTCAAATTATACGACAAGGCCATAGTAACCAAAACAGCATGGTACTGACATAAGAACAGAGACCTAGAAAACCCAGATGTAAAACCGCATCTTGCCATCTGAACTTTGACAAAGCAGAAAATAACATACACTGGGGAAAAGAATCCATATTCAATAAATGGTGCTGGGAAAATCGGATAGCTGCATGTTGAGGACCGAAGAAGGATCCACCACTCACAAAAATTACTTCATGAGGAAATTAGTTTAAATTCTTGAATACTTGAGCAGAATGAGCTGATGATCATCTATGTGAATAGAATGAGGCATGCGTGGGGGTGGTGAGGCAACACTTTCATCCTGGGATTATTTTTGGCTCTTTGTTCCTCAGAACACTTCTTTCCTGCTTACCTCTCACAACCCCATCAGGATGGTATAACTCAGCCTCTTTAGGACTGATGATGGAAATTTAGGATTTTTTTCAGAATAAGAATAGCCCTAAGCGCTCAGTCCTGTATCACAGTGGTTACGGCATCAGCCATATTCACCGAGGCTGGTGGGTTTCAACCTGGCCCAGGCCAGCTAAACAATAATGGCAACTGCAACAAAAAAATAGCCAGGCATTGAGGCAGGTGCCTGTAGTCCCAGCTACTTGGGAGGCTGAGACAAGAGAATTGCTTAAGCTCAAGGGTTTGAGGTTGCTGTGAGCTGTGATGCCACAGCACTCTACCAAGGGCAACATAGTGAGATCTGCTTCAAATCAATAAATGAATAAATAAAAAGTAAAAGAATAGCCCTAAGGCCCACTAAGGAAAACAAGACATAATGAATTGGACTTAATCACCAGAACATTTCATCATTCCAAGAAGAAACTAAATATCCATTAGTAAATGTCCCCACTGTGCCTCTCAGTCCCTGGAAATCACTCATCTACTTTTTGTCACTATAAGTTTACTTATTACTTATTATATACTTTGTCTCTTTTAGTTTAATGATTTACTAACATTTTAAACCCTGCCTTTGCTGTAAATAGCCTTTTTGATTTAATTTAAGCGACTATCTACCAAGCTGGGATTCTCCTATGTTAGGTAGGTTCAGCGAGTAGTCGTATATTTGATTCCATAAATCTTTACAGTAAAAGATACATAAAGCTTCATGTTTAGTTTTGTCTGTCTTATTTTTTTTTCCTTTGATATAAATCCAAGTTAAGAATACAGAATAGTGGGCCAGGTGCAGTGGCTCATGCCTGTAATTCTAGCACTCTGGGAGGCTGAGGCAGGTGGATTGCCTGAGCTCAAAGGTTCAAGACCAGCCTGAGCCAGAGTGAGACCCTGTTTCTAAAAATAACCATGCATTGTTGTGGGCACCTGTAGTTCCAGCTACTTGGGAGGCGAAGGCAAGAGAATTGCTTGAGCACAAGAGTTTGAGGTTGCCGTGAGCTATTACACCACAGCACTCTACTGAGGGTGACTGAGAGCAACTCTGTCTCAAAAAAAAAATACAGAATACTAAAGAAGGAAAAGAAATGTGAGAAGTACAGGGAGGAGGAAGAAGAGAAGAAAGGGAAAGAGGAGGAGGAATATGATGGTACAGAAGGAGTTTTATTGTTGACATCAAAGAAGAAATCATCATTGATATATTTCAAAAAATCAGCCCCTTCCTGTGCAAACAAGAAGGGATGAAAAAACAGAACAAGGTTTCACATGGGGAAAAATATTTTTAAAGTTTCACAGACTAAGACAGAGGCCGCCAAAGACATGTTTTAAAGAAACCCTCCATTCTCATGTTAAACCCTAATTTCTTTAATAAAACATCTGATTTGGGGTATAGACTTTAAACACTATTAGCCAGGAGGAAAGAAGATGTAGCAATTTCATCATTTTGAGAAAAGCATGAACAGCCTTTTACTTTGTAAAGTTTAAGAGATTAGAGACATCTTTTTACATAAGAAAAAAGAATTTGATTGAGAGTGATATTATGAGTTTTTATTTTATAAAGGCTATTTTGCCATTAACTAGAAACAGATGACATAAAACCGAGTGTACTAGAACAGCGTGTAACAAAGAGACGTCTCCTGCCTGTCTTTTCTGACTTTCAGGCTTAAGAAACTTTGTTTTGTATTATTTCTTCAAGGAGGATTAATGGAAACCCTATATATTTAATTTCAACTCAAAAATGTGTGTGATAGCATTTCTATCATAAATGGTGGATGATAAATTCAGCTTCTAACAGTTTTGATATCACAAAAATGGTAAATGTTAGAAACAAATAAAAAAAGAGAACTTATTTTCCCCACCTCTAGGCTTGACTACTAGGAAAGGTTTCAGTTAAAAGCCACAACTTGTTATTGCTATAGCTTCTTTCTTCATAGCATTTGAGTAAAGGGTGTTTATTTACAAATTTAGAAGGGAATGAGTAATATGAGAAAGGTGGAAGGAGCAATTATAGAGAGTTTGCAGAAGAATGGTGGAAAGGTGCTGATGGTGAAGTAAAAATGGTGGAAAATGGTTTGACATTTTTCCTAGACAGATGGGGTCTAATCTTCCTTCCATTTAATCTGGGCTAGTCTCAGTGACCAAAGAACTTCAGTGCCAGTAACACTAAGTAACTTCTAAGGCTGGGTCTGAAAAAGCCTGGCAGCTTCAACCTGGGTCTCTGGAAATGTTTGCTTCTTGTACTCTTGAGACTCTCCTGCTTGAGAAACTGCCTCTTGGGGTCCAGTGGTTATGCAGTGAGAAGCCCCAGCCACACGGAGAGACAGTGTGCAGGGCCTGAGGTAACAGCCTAGCTGGACGCCAACACTATCTGCTGGGGCTCTTTGGCTGAACCGTCACATAAATGCGGTTCCAGACAATATCTGACTGCAACTCTACATGGGACTGTAAGGAGAATTGCCCAACTGAGCCCTTCCTGAATTAGCAACCCCCTCACATTGTAAGTGAAATAAAATGGTTAAGCTGTTAACTTCTGGTGTAACCTGTTACTTGGGGTGTTAACCTCATAAGTCCTGGTTTCGTCTGATTTGCTCTAACAGTCTGTAAACTTGCAATAAACAAGCCACGCCCCTCAAAAGATAATTTCACTTACATACAGTTTCAGAAAATACAGACTCATCTGTAGTGACAAACATGGTATCAGTGTTCATGTATGGTTAGCAGAGTAGCAAACGGTGGGAGGGAGAGGCACAGAGGCACAGTCGGTATTTAGATTGTGGTGATATCTTTACAGGTGCATAGGTAAGTCAAAACTTTTCAGAAGGTGTATTTTAAATACTACACATGCGTAGTTTAGTGTATGTTAATTCTACCTTAATAAAGTTGTTAAAAAAAACAAAACCCAAAACAAGTCACATCGTTATGTGGTGGTCCTATAACTCGAAGTTGAATTTTTATTTTTATTACTTTTATTTTATTTTATTTTTTGTGAGACAGTCTCAAGCCGTCACCCTGTGTAGAGTGCTGTGCTGTCACAGCTCACAGCAACCTCAAACTCTTGGACTTAAGGGATTCTCTTGTTTCAGACTCCTGAGTAGCTGGGACTACAGGCGCCTGCCACAATGCCCAGCTATTTTTGTTGTTGTTGTTGTTGTTACAGTTGTCACTGTTATTTTAGCTGGCCTAGCTGGGTTCGAACCTGCCAGCCTCGGTGTATGTGGCCGTTGCCCTACCCACTGAGGTATGGATGCTGCCTGAAAGTTGAATTTTTTTTTTTTTTTGAGACAGAGCCTCAAGCTGTCACCCTGGGGTAGAGTGCCATAACATCACAGCTCACAGCAACCTCCAATTCCTGGGCTCAAGCGAGTCTCTTGCCTCCGCCTCCCAAGTAGCTGGGACTACAGGTGCCCACCACAACGCCCG
>CAUYON010109644.1:0-33292 GCA_963573935.1 Arctocebus calabarensis
AGCCCCCACCAAACACTGGCAGCTCCGTTTGGCTTGGTGGCCCAGTCTGGGGCCCTAGGCAACACTCAAAAAAACCCCACACTCCTGCCCAGGTTCTCCCAAGGCAGTTCAACCAAGTGCCAAGTCCAAAAGAAACCCAAACGGCTTACAGTCAAGGCCCTTCCAGCCTGCAGTCCCACTGCTGCCCCACTCACAGCCGCCAACAGGATCAGACCGAATGAACAGACGCAACCACTTGCCCAATCTCCGCCACTTTAGCCTTCCTCAGGGTGTCCAAAAGCCTCACACTGTCTCCCTGTGTCCCCAAAGGGAAGTTTCTGGGCAGATCCCGCCTGGCAGAGATGCCTGAAGTCCTCTCTCCCCAGTCTCACCGTGCCCAGCCGCAAGGAAGCTGTTACTCGTCCACCATCTTGCTCCGCCTCCCACACCCTCTCTCATTTAAGAAGCCTTATGAGTTATTGGAACACTTTCATGTCCAGCCTTACAACAGCCCAGGAAGGTTACGATGATTCTAATCTTGCCCTCGGCTTAGAGGTGAAGGGCACACAGCTCGCAGGGGCCAACCTGGAGCTAGAAGTAGGTCTTTTGTTTTTTTTAAGAGGCCCACGAGCTGCTCCCACCTTGACAGTAAGAGCAGTGTCCCAGGCTGATCACAGGAATGGGAAAACTCTATCCTGATTCCTGATCACAGAAATGGGAATCAGCTCTGCTGATTGGAGGGAATTAGCAGGGGAGATCCTTCACCTGGGAGGTTGGTACTTCCTTTCCCTGTAAACTGATGAGCACGACAACCTCACACAGTCTTCACAGTTCCACAAGCTTAGCTACTATGGCAAGTCAGACATAGAGTTGAACTTCAATTCAAACATCATGGGTTTTAATTCTACCACTAACAAGGGAAGTCACCTTGCCTACCTCCACTAGGCTTCCTCTTCTATTTACAATGCAAATCTTCAGGTCCAGGTCCTGCCCAAAAAGCTTTCATTGATGTCTGTAACCAACCTAGCTAAAGTTCTAGCAACTCCCCATTCAAACCTCAACCGCTATACAAACACAGCAAAGAGGAGGGTTCAGCAGGGGGATTTGTCCCTTCTGAGTCTTTGCTACTCAGCCAGGAGGGAGTCAGGCAGGTGGCAAAGGATGTGGACATTTAATTAGGGTCTGGAGACAACAGCCAGAGGCTTTCCTGGGGCTCAGCTGAGCAGCCCCAGGCTGCCCCTTGGCAAGCCCCTCATCTTGAATCTATCATTCTCCTTTACCCAATGATTGCCAGGTTTCCCCAGATGGTTTCCTCTGTCTCCTCCTCGGGGCCCATGCCCTCTGGCTCTCTCTCCCCATTATGTGTGACTCTGACATGGTGATCACAAGTCCTGGAACTTCCCTAATCATCAGTCCAGGGACAGAAACTGCAAGTTGTGCTTGTTACCACACTCGAGCATGGACTTCCTACTTACGCAGAGGCCTATCCTATCCCCCAGTCAAGCCCATGTGTAATTATCACCCTGAAGAGCAAGATGAAGTAAAGTGAAATTGGAACCATCCAGAGCTCAAAATTTGCCCTAAAAGTTTCCCAGTAGCAAGATGTTCACCTAACTCTGCCCACAGCTTCCCTGGGGCTCACCACATCCCCCTGCTCTCGATGGCATGCTCAGCCCTAAGCCGTTCCTCCTGCCTCGGCCCTCACTATTCCTCTTTCTCTCCCTCTTTTCACTTGACATTTGTCAATTGCAAGAACACTTCTAAGATTGGGAACGGCATTATTCGCACAGTAATAGAAGCATGAGCTCTGAAGTGAAACAGACCAGGGCTAAAATCTTAGCTCTGTTGCTTACTGAGTGACGTAAGTAAGTGACTTAGTCTCAGACCTCACTTCCCCATCTGTGAAACCCTGATAATAATTGTCATCTCACTGGGTAGCTATAGGCCAAAATATTAAATGAGACAAAGTTTGAGGATTAATCAGGGTACTTAACATCAGCTGCTGTAACAAAAATTCCAGAATCTCAGTGGCTTGATATGACAAGAGTTCTCTTCTCACTCTATTAAAAAGCTGATGCAGACTGGGTCTTTCTTGCACAGCTCTACCCTCTAGGACAGTGGTTCTCAACCTTCCTAATGCCTCGACCCTTTAGTACACTTCCTTATGTTGTGGTGACCAAATAATTTTATGGTTGGGGGTCACCACAACCTGAGAAACTGTATTAAAGGGTCATGGCCTTAGGAAGGTTGAGAACCACTGCTCTAGGAGGTAATTCAAGGACTGCACCTCCTTCTATCCTCCTACTTCTATCCCTTTGGAGTTGTAGCCAGGCCTGGAAGTGGCACCTATCAACTCAACTTCACCTTGATGAAGCCACATATTCCACCTAGCCGCAAGGGAGACTGGGAGACATAGCCGTGCCATGTGCCAGGAAGTGGAAATGGGATTGCTAAGCATCTGGCCATTCTCTGCTACATGGTGTAAAGTTTTCAGCATAGTGCCTGATAAAGCATAATAGCTCAATAAATAGACTATCCTACTATTATTACTTCCTATCAGCTGTCCCTATACTGGTGTGGCTACCAGAAATCACGGGATCATAGGGTGGGCTTTTCAGGATACTGAGAATGAATAACTAAATACAGACCAAACCAAACACGTATCTTCTTTTTTTCCTTGAAATGTGTAGTAATCACATGCCAGACAGAGCTCCTATTCTGGGTGCTCTGAGGCAATGGGATGTATTGGAGTAGCCTGCATTCAATTGCTGGCTCTGCCCTGTGCAAGGTATTAACCTATGTCAGCCATTGTGGTTTTCTCCTTTTAAGACAGGAATTCCAATTAATGCACTTTACGGGTTCTTAAAAAATGCCTCATTCTCCTCATCTCCAAGGATACACTTGCCTCTGCCTGGAAGATCCTCCCTATCCTCTCTTCATTTAGCAAACTCTGACCCTTCCTCAAGTCTCAGCTTTAATGTCACCTCCTCCAGGAAGCCTTTCCTATCTTCTACCCCAAGTGTGGTGGAATGCCTGTGCCCTGTGTCCCGCACATCAGCCTGTACTTCCTCTCTCAGAGCACTTACCTCAGCATATTAACTTTGTTCGCTTTCTACCTTTAGCTAGATTGTTTCTTGGCAGAAGGAACTTTGTTTTGATCACCATTTTCTAGTGAGTTTCTGTCCTATAATGAGTGTACAGTAAGGGTTTGCATGAATGAAGAATGCTGATCTTCCTTTAAATGGCAATGGGGTAAGATGTTTAAACTCTTATAAGTCAACAAAAAACTATAAGTAAAGACAATGTTTTCCTCCTTTAAAAGGTCAGCCAGAATTAAAAGTCATTTCAAAAGCAGCTACACCACTTGGGTCATGCCTGTGTACTCCTGAGCAATTCTCTCTCTTAATTTCTCAATCAAGGAAATATAAGAGAATATAAAAAAATCATTTTCACACATTGTCTTCCCAGCCAGTCTGGGGGTGTGGGAACAAGAGCTGTTCCCTGAACGTGACCCTGACTGATCCTCTGTCCTAGTAAGACAGTGGCTGTCATGTCCCACTAGCCACACAGCCAAGGCAACTCTAATGAAGGCCTTCACTATCTATCAACAGCAAGGCCTTTCTAGTCTCAGTGTAGACCCTCAGATACAGGATGAAATCCCCCAACTCCCACCACCAGCCAGCCTGACATGCCCTCAGTCCACCACTGGGCAGATAGATTTCCTCTCTAAAAACATTTAAAGAAGGTTCATAACCCCCTCCCAACAAACCATGGGGATAATTGTTCACTAACTCCTTCACCACACACCAGTGCTAAGTCACACCCACACACACAATTTAGGGCCCCTTTCCCAAAAGCATCAGTAGATAAAGCCTCAGATTGGCACTAGGCACTAACTTTTCTGGAGAAACTTCTCAGGCACAGGGAGAGGCTGATGAGCTCAGGCCTGTTCCAGTGTTCACTGAGAACAAGGGCAGGGCTCCAGAAACACAGTTCCAAGCACATATATGCACTTGGAAAATAGGCCCTTAGCATGAACTCAACACCATGATTGAATCCAAATCCATCAGACTCAACACTGCAAAAAATACATGACTGCAAAAGCGTGCATGCACACACATGTGTACACGTGTATACACACAGACACACACCAATAGGCTAGGGTTAGGGTGTCACCCTCCAATAAAAATGAGGTGCACAGTTTGTCTCCCTTGCCCTTACATCTTTGATACAACTGGAGGTAAGTCTCAGATATTAGCCAAGTGACACAGAGGTGCGAATGACTGAGGAAGTGATCCCGTGTGACCCACTTCTTCCAGCTGCGTTATCTATCACCCAGGAGAAAAACAGATCTGAACATGAGATTGCAGGCAAGTGAGAGAAACCGGAAGGGGCTGCGGGACGTGGACACGCTTCCAAAAACATTAAGTCAGGAAGGGGACGACGTACTTGGGTGTTGGCTTAGCTCAGAACTCTACACGGAGGTCGGCGGCAGTACCCAGACTCACAGAGGTGTCCTCGCACCCCTGCCCTCAGCAACGAGGACAGTCTTCTTTCCCAACTCGCAGGGGACGCAGCCACAGTAACAGCTCCAAGGCCAAGCTTGCTCTTCCAGTAAAATCATCTGATAACTCACCCACCTTCCGCACCCACAGGGGCAAGGCGTCCCAACACACATACACACGCATGCACGCACACGTACAGTCTGCCTGGACTGCTTTGACCCGAGGACACAGAGCCATGAGGGGTTAGGGGGAGTTGGCCCGAGCCCAGTACGGAGGAGCACACAGCCCGCGCAGACACGCAGGGAAGCAGCCACCTGGCCGGACTCCACCCGGGATGCCGGCCTCTGGGGCGGGGCGTCTCGAGGCCCCGCCCAGCCGACATCACCCCGCGAGGTGCGGGCGGGGCCGGCGGCCGTCGGTTTCAATCTTAGTCCTTCCGAGCAGCGGCCAGAGGCGAGCAGGCGAGCTCCGGCTCCCGGCGATGCGGCGCGCTCAGGATGCTGCGGCGCTTGGTAGTGCTGCTGGCGGCGCTTCTCAGCCTTCTCAGCCCGCGCCTCGGCTTGGGCGCGCACGGTAAGCCTCTGGGACCCGTCCCTGCCCTCTCCGCGCCCGCCCCGACTTGGTCCCCACCCCTCCATTAAAGTTCTTCTTAAGGTGGAGAACCCTTTTGGCAGGCCCTCTGGACAGAGTGTCTCCCGTTACCTTCCCCGTCCTGGCTGAGGGTTACCTCACTCTGGCAACACAGAGGCTCAGTGTCACCTGTTGTGGAAGTGGAAGAGCCTGAGATTGACAGAGGGGAAGGATAGGGAAGGTGTGTGCGAGGCAATAACCCCCTTCCCCGCTCGTAAGACACACACACCCGGCCATGAATTAGCCCTCTTTTTTTTTTTTGCTGTTAGGGTTCAAATAAAGAATCGACTTATCCCCCTGGGAAGTGATTTCGATCTTCTGATTCTCCTCTCCCTTAACCCCCCAATTAATCCCTTTATGCTTTTCTCCTATCTCACCTCCCTCTCCACTGATTACCCCCATCTGATTCTCCCTGCCAGGGTCTTTATCCCTCAACTCACTCCCCCTGCCACCTGCCTGCCTCCTCCCTTAGCTCAGACCCCTACCCCAGCCAGCGCTCCTGGGAAGTTTCTCGTGAAAGAGAATGAAAGGGCTTAGAGTTAGAGGGACCAAGAGTAAAAACAAGGAGAGCGGGACCGAAACCACTTCTTCGTGACCTGATACCAAAATACAGAGTAAAACATGCAGTCAGCTGTTCACATGATTGACAGCTCAGTCAGGGACGTGCAGCCCAAACACCACAAAGGCTGACTGTGTTTTTCACTTGGTTTGAAATCGAGACACAGACTCGAGCATCAAAGACAGTTTGTGAAAGAAACCAAGAGACAGGGACAGGCGTATTTTCTAAGTGAGAATGACAGAGTCAGGACCAAAGGGGAAAAAAAAAGGAGCCTCATTAGACAATATTAAGTTAGAGAACAGGGGAGTGAGAGACCCTAGGAGATCAAGGACAGAGATGGAAGCCACCAGCCATTGACCTTGCCCGCACTTCATTTCGTTTGATTAGCATGACTCTTATTAAAGTTTGTATGTTTATTGCGTTCTTAGAAACAAGGGACTAGGTTCACTGGTGTGCTAGCTCTTTATGATGTCCTAAGCCCAGTCTGTCTGTCCTTACACAGCTAGAGGTCGGACATCTGGCTATAGGCAGTGCCTTTTTAGAAGCTAGGGAATAGGTCAGGCACTCAGCTTGGGGTGCCCTATGAAGAGAAACAGGCAGATGTCAACAAGCAGTCTGTCTGAGTACCCAGACAACCCCAAAAAGGAGCTTGGTCTGGAGCCAGGGCTGGGGTCAGGTTGGAGACAGGTGTGGCTGTGGGGGGCTGGCCTGCGATGGGGCTGGGATAAGGGTTGGACAGAGCCATGGGCTTGCTTATTGCCCACAAATCATAGCCCTCCATCCCCCAGCCTTCTTGCCTGAGATGTGTCAGACCCACCTTAGCCCTTCTCAGGCTTTTGATCACAGACAGCACAGGGCAGTGATTTAAGGAAATAACATTAGCTCTGGAATCAGACAGAGCTGGATTCAAGTCCTCTGTCCAGGGCAAGTCACTTAGGCTTTCTGAGCCTCCTTTTCTTTCTTGGTAAAACTGGGGTTTTCAGTGCCTATCATGCAGGACCATTGTGATAACTAAATGGAATCCCATGTAAAGGACTTAGCAGGGATGCTCAGTTCCCAGTAAAGTACTCAGTGAATGACAGCTGTTATATCACTTGCCTTCCTTTCATTCTCCTCCTCATCTCAGAGGGAGTGGGGGTGGGACAGGAGAGCCTCGCCAAGCTCTGCTACTGACACTCTTCTCCTTAGGGACAGAATTGCCCAGCCCTCCATCTGTGTGGTTTGAAGCAGAATTTTTCCTCCACACCCTCCACTGGAATCCCATCCCAAGTCAATCCAATAACACCTACTATGAAGTGGCACTCCAGAGGTAAGGAAAAGGAGGGATAGAGCGAGGAGGGAGGTGGATGAGGGGCTGGATGGTTACCCCCGCCTCCCATCGTGTTATTGAGGTGACACCAGGAGGCACCTTGACACATATATCCATCAGTTGACAAGAACCGATTGAGACTTGTATGTGCTGAGCAGCACCCTGGGAGTGCTGGCAGGAGAAGGCCACAGTAGTACCTTTGCCCCCAAGGCTTTCCCATCTCACCAGAAGAGCAGGAAAAGCCTCCACCATGTGGTTGGGATACCCTAACAGCAGTGCAGCTAGGGGAAGGGAGAAGCTAGGCTGTGTTGTAGGGAGTAGCAAGTTTTCTGGAAGAGCTGGGACTTGAGCTGTTTACATTCTCATCTGGGAGTCTTCTAGACCACAGAAAAATCAGTACAGGGTCCCAGAACCAAGGGAGATCCCCTTGAAATTAGATGTCCTCGACTAGAGGAAATACCCTGAGGGTTGCACCAGTTTCTCCCATGTGGGAACTCTCTCTTCTGGCTTCTTGCTTCCCTGTTAAAGTAGGTAGGTATGAACACAAGTTCCTCTCTCAGCCCTACCCTGTTATTTCCTTAGGTATGGAATAGAGCACTGGAATGTCATCCCCAACTGTAGCCAGGCCCTGGCACTGTCCTGTGATCTCACAATGGTGACCCTGGACCTATACCACAGCAATGGTTACCGGGCCAAAGTCCGGGCGGTGGATGGCAGCCGGCACTCCAACTGGACTTTTGCAAAAACCCGCTTCTCTGTGGACGAAGGTACTTTTCCTCTTTTAGACCTAGAACATGGCTTTTGCTGTCCCTTGCAGCCAGAACATCTAGTCTAGAGCTTTTCTCTCCATAGCCCACCATGCCAACCAGGCTTCCTGATCCATGAACTAGTTGCCTGAATGGGCCTGAGGCAGGAGTTTGTGCAAAGTTAGGTGAAAATGGCCAGAGTCATTTGAATTTAAAAGGGAACTGGAGTTGTTTATACTATAGAAGACAGGTCTTAGGATGGGTCTGGGCATCTGAGCCATGAGGCCAGACCCGTGAACTTGTAGGGTTTGGGGAGAGGAAGCAAATCTGTAAACAAGGGCAGCAAGCGGTAGGCAAAATTTGGATGAGATCCTACCCCTTTTAGGGGTGAAATGCCAGGGCTCATCCCTTTGAAACAGAGATGCTAAGGAAGAAAAGCTGGGAATCTCTCTCTGGAGGATCTAGAGAAAACGCTGAGCCCTGAACTCAGTGGGATTCTTCCATTCCACAAATTGGGACTGAGCATGTTTTGTGCTCACGGTAAGCTTGCTTTGTAGGATTTGGAGTTAGAACGCATGATCTAGGAGGTCATTGGCTCCCAGATGCCTGCTCACAGGCCAGAGCTCAGCGGCTTTTAATTTGTGGTTTTAATTTGCATTTCTTGATGATGATCAGCAGTTTTTCATATATCAGTAGGCCATTTTTATGTCTCCTTTTGAGAAGTGTCTATTCAAGTCCTTTGCTCATTTTTAATAGGGTTATTTATTTTCTTATTAAGTTTGAGTTCCTTGTATACATTAGATACATTATCTGATGTATGATCTACAAATATTTTCTCCTAATCCATGGGTTTTGTCCTCACTCTATTTGTTTCCTTTGCTGAGCAGAAGAGTTTTAGTTTGATGCAATCCCAATTTTGCTTTAGTTGCCTCTGCTTTGGGGTCATATCCAAGAAATCTCTGTCCAGATCAATGTCCTACAGCTTTTCCCCTATGTTTTCTTCTAATGCTTTATAGTTTGGAGTCTTACATTGAAGTCTTTAATCCATTTTGAGTTAATTTTTATATAAGGTCTGAAATAAGGCTCCATTTTCATTCTTTTCCATGTGGGCAGTTTTTGAAGAGACTGTCCTTTCCCCATTGTGTGTTCTTGGCAATTTTCTTGACATTTAATTGACTGGAGGTATGTGGGTTTATTTCTGGGCTCTATCCTATTCCATTGGTCAATACATCTGTTTTTTAGAGCATCTATTTTTAAACGTGCTCCACAAGAAGTCCTTATGTTCTGCTGGGTTGGGAAAATTTGTGGTCTAGATTTTAGGGTAGATATAGCTTACCCTGGAGCCAAGGCCTGGGCTAGATACCCAGCACACCCTCCCTACCGCCAAGGCCTCATGGTTTTGTCCCTTTCTCCTACTCAGTGACTCTGACAGTTGGCAGAGTGAAACTAGAAATGTACGATGATTTCATCCACGGGACCATCGTGCTCCCCAGACCCAAGATAGCCCCCAAAGGCGACACGTATGAAAGCATCTTCCCTCATTTCCGCGAGTATGAGATTGCTTTTCGCAAGGGGCCAGGAAAGTACAAGGTATGTGGTTCCCCAAGGCCACAGGGCCAGGGCTTTCCTGTCCTCTGGATTGGAAGCACCTTTTGTGTGCCACCAGGGAACTTAGTTGCAAAGTATCGGGGTGGTGGTGGGGGAAAGGGAGTAGCTGAAATGACCACGAAGCTGTGCTCCTATGAGAACGCGTGGAAGGAGCTAGCTACTCTGTGTTGGGCACCACCTAAGATACTTTACAGCCATTGCTTCTGATCGCTTGGGGGTGGACATTTTATTTCATTTTATAGATGAGGAAATGAGGCTCTGAGAGCCTGTAACTTACCCAAAGGCACCCCTGTTAGTGGGAGAGCTGCAATCTATAAAATCCAACCCCTTTCCTCTCCACTACAGTTTATTCCAGCCCCTTCTGGAAAGATCTTCAGCGTCTATAAAACACTCCCTTTTCTCTTTTAATAGTGAAATCAATAGAATAGCAAGAGCATTAATTTTAAAATGCAACAACAAAGCCAATTATGGTGATTATAGAGCTCTTGGGCTGACTGGTAATCTCAGAGTTTGTTGTCTTAGATAAAGAACATGGAAGGGGCTTGGCGGGGATCACCTCTCAAGGCCCCTGCAGCTCTTAGATTCTAGATGCTGTGAAATAAGAGGATTTTGTTTATTGCTATTAATTGTGGTTGTTTTCATTTTAGTTTACATACGAGAAAGTAAAACATGAAAACTTTAGTCTTCCAACCTCTGGAGAGGTGGGAAAGTTCTGTGTCATGGTGAAACCATCTGTCAGCTCCCGAACTAACAAAGGGATGTGGTCGGAAGAGGAGTGCATCGTCCTCAGCGAGCAGTGTGAGTTTATCAGGGCTGCTGTGTAGACTGAGCCTGGAGCCATCCAAAAAGCATCTGTTCATGGCTGCTGGTGCCAGGCACTGTGCTAGGTACTCTCCATCCTCACATAACCAATGAGAGAGGTCCTATTGTACCCATTATGGAGATGAGAGAACCGAGATTTAGTGTAAGTAGCTTTCTGGGATTGCACAGATAGGACTTGGTGGCAGAACTAGGTCTCCTGATTCTAAGGTCCTTCCACTTGAGCACAGGTGAGCACAAGTATATTTCCTAGGAGCCAACATCTCCCAGGCCATCCTCAGTCAGCTGTGCTAATCCCATTGTCCAATCCTCTGCTGTTCTGCCTCAGAGCCAGGGGGAGAAGGGGCTTCTTCTTATGCACCCCGTAGAGGAAGCAGAACTGAGCTAACTTCTCGCCTGAGCTGCTAAAGTCAGCAAAAACTGCCCAGGCTCTCAGCCAGCTGCTGGGAGGTGGGGGATGAGAGAGGATATAGAGGCCATGGCACTGCCCACGAGGACTTTGCAGCCTGGCTGGGGAGGTATAGGATGCACAGAGGAAGCCATGACAACCCAAGATAGCCTATGTCAAGTACACAATGAATCATGCCAACAATAAGTGCTCTGGGAGTGCCCCGCCCAGTGTGGGCAAGGTCCAGCAAAGACAGAAGTGACTCCTTATGGAGCTACAGTAGATTTCAGTTTGGGGGACACTCAGCAGCTCACTGTCATTTAAGTCTCAATGTAGAGAAAGGGACTAACTGTGTGATAGGTGGCTGTTCATTCACTGATGTCAGATATAGTTCTGTTGAAATCTCAGCTTACCACTTATGAGGCATATGACCTTGGGCACGTTACTCACCTTCTCTGTGCCACAGGATCCTAATCCGTAAAACTGGGGGACGGTGATGCATTTTTACCTCCTAAGTTGGTTGTTAAGATCTGATGATAGAAGTACTTAGTACACAATGAGTGCCGTGAACTTCACAACCATCTTACGAGGTAGGTACTGTAATTTTCCCCATTTTATAGATAATGTCAATGAGCCTCAGTTTATTTAAGTAATTGGTCCACATCCCACAGCTTGTAAATGGTGAACTGGGATTTGAACCCCGCTCTGGCTGTCCCCCAAAGCCGCTCTTCTTATCTGCTGAACCGATGTCTCATTCATTGTTCTTTTTGCTGTAATGTGAGTCATATGCAGAGAGCTGGAAATAGTGCATCTAAGGAGGGCCTTCTTCTTCATGGGTTGGCAGGCCAGGCAGAGATTTGCAGAAACCTGAACATATCTAGGGCTATAGCCTAGAGGTTGCTGAAGCATCTCTGAGGACTGTCCCTCCATGTCCCATGTGCCAGGCCACAAACACATCCCTCTATCCTACAGATTTTACTGCGACCAACCTCTGTATCTTCTCTGCCCTCGTCCTGCTGCTCTGTGGGGCCCTGGCCTACTGCCTGGCCTTCCACCTGTATGTGCGGCGCCGGGGGAAGCTGCCCTCTGTCCTGGTAAGTCTCCTATCCTTCCTAGCCACACTAGAGCTCCCAGGAAACAGGGAGCTCCTTTCCTACAGTCTATTCCCTCAGCTTGCTTCCCTGCTCAGCCCTGACATTATCAGGTGAACCTTTGTCAAGCACTGTAGGGAGAGAAGAAAGAAGGGAACACAAAGCCCAGTCCTGAGAACATCATCATCTAGTAGCCCAGATAAGACATGTGCTAAGTAACCACAACCCGCAGTGACCACACGTCATTTTGTTATTATCTATTTATAGCTGGCCGTGGACAGGTCCAGGCATGGTACCTCTGAGGCAGATGCTGTTACTATCCTCATTTTATCAGTGAGGCAGAGCTGGGATTTGAACCCATGAAGTTTGGCTCTAGAGTTGACATCATTAACCACCAAGGGATGTGATAGTAATAGGGACTCAACCAATAAGAGTTGCATTTGAGTCAGCCTCATACCAAGGAAATGAGGGAAGATGTGTAACAATGAGTCAGTAAGTCAATCAACAAACCTTACGAGTGCCTACTGTGTGGTGGTTCAGTTTAAGCTGTGGCAGAATAGTAAACAAGACTAGACAATTCCTGCCTTCAAGAAGTTTATGTTGTTTTGAGAGTGGGGAGTGAGTGAGTGTGATGAGGATGAAGAAAACAGATAATAATTCCAGGAACTAAGTAGTAGGAAGAAGTAAACAAAGTTAATATGGAAAGTGGCCGGAGCACTGCTTTGGCCAGGGTGGTCATGAAGGCCTCTCTGAAGAAGTGACATCTGAGCTGAGACCTGAACAGTAAAGACACAGCCATACAAATTGCTAAAAGCACTCCAAGCAGAAGGAGTAGTGTGTGCAAACAAGCTGAGACAGGACTGTGCTTACTGTGTTCTGGAGAGGAGGAGCAAAGAGGAGAGGGGTAAATGACTTCTCTGAGACCCTTAGCAATTAATGGGGAGCAGATCCCATATTGCAGCCACCCTGTTTGTGTGGGTTACAGCTCAGGGAATGGGGGGATTAGCTTGGAATTCTCACTTCCAGAATTTTAAAAAAGGAAATGGGTAGAATGAAATAGAATCAAATAGAAAAGACAGGCAATATGACATGGCCCACAGGTCATAATGAAGTATTTTGTGAAACTGATTATTTATATATGAGTTACATGTATAGGTTGTTATGTCACATTTATTTCTTACTTTGGGTCATAATTGAAAAGTCTGAAACATGCTTCTAGATGGGGCTAGCCTGTTCCCAGGTTTGGAAAGCACTGTGGATGGAGCCGCCTAAGAGCTTTCACCTTTCCCAGCAGGTTCCCATTCTGCCTGTCCTTCCTCCTGGGCTCCAAGAACACAAGCTTTTTATGTATCTGTTCTGAGACATGCTGAGAATCACATTAGAAAGAAAACTTTATTCTAAAACAAAACAAACAAAAACCCAGTATCAATTGCAGTGTAATGCAGGCTCTGCAGGCCCCCTGTTGCAGTTCCCCTCCTGGACCTCACCTGGCAGCACTGGGTGGCTTCCCACAGGTGACCCCTACCTCTCTCACTCTGCTCTGTCCTCCCCAGGTCTTCAAGAAGCCCAGCCCCTTCGTCCTGGTCAGCATGCCTCCCTGCCCTGAGACCCGAGACACCATCCACCCCCTCGACGAGGAGGCCTTCCCAAAGGTGTCTCCAGAGCTGAGGAACTGGGACCTCCATGGCAGCACAGACAGTGGCTTTGACAGTACCAAGCCATCCCTCCAGACTGAAGATCCCCACTTCCTCCTCCCTGTGCCCCATCCCCAGGCTGGTGGGGCCCTGGGAGAGGGAGAGCCCCCAGAGCTGGAAGATAGCTGCAGTAGTGGCAGCAGCAACAGCACAGACAGTGGGATCTGCCTACAGGAACCCAACCTGAGCCCAGACGGGGGGCCCGCCTGGGAGCAGCAGGTGGAGGGTGACAGCAGAGGCCAGGATGACAGTGGCATTGGCTTAGTCCAAAACTCTGAGGGGCAGGTTGAGGACACACAAGGTAGCTTAGCCTTGAGCCATGACAGTCCCCCATCACCTGAGGTGCCTGAAGAAGAAGACCCGGCTTCAGTGGCATTCCAGGGCTACGTGAAGCAGACCAGATGCACAGAGGAGAAGGTAACCAGGGCAGGCTGCCTGGAGGAAGAGTCCCCCTTGACAGATGGCCCCAAATTCAGGACGTGCCTGGATGATGAGGCAGGCTGGCCTCCACCAGCCCTGGCCAAGGGCTATTTGAAACAGGGTCCCCTGGGAATGACTCAGGCTCCCTCGGGGGCTCCAATTGAACAATGGGATCAGCCACCTGAGGAATGGCCACTCCTGGGCTTGACCTACGGTGGTGAATTTGCAACTGACTGGGTCTGGACACATGATCTTGCCACTCTGGACTTGGGCAGAGACCCAAGACACCATCTACCCTCTCGACAAGACTTCACCTCAGACCCGGTCCCCCTGCCATTGATCTACAACCTGCACTCAAGTGACTCCAGCTAAGTAGCTGCTTTGATTTCAGCCATGCCTGCACCCCTTCCTGCACCAGAGAGAGGGCCCCTAGGGCTCCCTCAGAAGTGGAACCTGAGACAGTCTGGCACTTTCCTGCAAGCCCACCTGGGCCAGCCAGGGTGCCTGGGTCAGGAAGAGGCTGTCTCACAGAACTGTACAGAGAATCTGGGTGGCATCAGCCTGTTCTGCTGACTGGGGCCCTGTAGCCTGGCAGTGCTGAGATAGGACAGGCAGAGACCTCCCCCCTCCTCTGGACTGCTTCGCGTATCAGAAAGGATGATTTGCTCAGGGAAACAAGAGGGTTTTCTGGAGTTGTGAGGCGGTCAGGCTGAAGTTAGCTCAGGCCTCTCCCCTTAGGCCTGCCGAGCCTCAGGGCCTCCAGCAGGAGGGAGGGTTGAAAGGCTGGAAGCCTCTGGGCCTTGCTGCAGGGCTCATTTCTGGGGGGAGAAAGAAGAAGGCTGAGGCTGAGTTTGATGGTCACGTGGAGAAGCTCCCTACTGGCAGGCCTCTCAAGTAGGGAACTTGTCACCAGAAGGTATATCTGCCCTGCACAGTCAGTACATCATTCTGGAGCCACAGGGGACACAGGGATCTAAGACCCTGAATGGGGCTTCCAGCTCAGACCCCGTCCCTCCGGTGGGAGATTTCTGGTGTCCACCTGCAGAAATGTCTCTCCCTGTCCACTTGCCACCAACCCCCTCATATCCCCACCATCTTTCTGACAGTTCCAAGAAACCATGGCACATTTCTGTTGGTCAAAACTCAGTCCAGGTCAGCCTCAGAGTCCGGGTTGGGACCTGCACTTGGGTTTGCTGTTAATGTCCAACTGCATACCCAAAGGACGGAGCCCTGGGCCCTGGGCTGGGGTCACTGCTCTGTCAGTGTTTGGCGTGATCTTTCATCCTCTACATTTGAAACAAGGACTGCGCCTACAGGGGGTCTTCCATGCTGAATGTTAGTTACCACGCTGGCATCTAGGGTGACTTTGCTGACCCTGCCAAACTCTGGACTAAGAAGAAGGACACCAGAAGCCATCTGCCCAGAGCCAGCTTCTTTCTCACGCTGAAGGATGACAGATGTAGCAGGAAGCCATGACATTCTGCCGAGAGATTACCAGTGCCTCGGCCCAGGAGGTGGCGGGCATGGGCCCCGCTTCCTCATAGTCCATTTGGGTTCTGTCTTCAAGCAAAGGCAGTTCACTGTGCAGAGACAGACCCTCCAGAGCCATCCCTTGGCCCTGCGTTTCTCTGTCACCTTCTGCAGACAGACAGACATCCTGGCCCAGGGAATCCAGCCATGACCCCTCCCACTCTGCCAAGATACCCTTAGATAGCAGTCCAATAACCGAACTTCCCCTGAAAACAGGCTCCAGGTAGCATTCCTCAGGGTTTCTGTGAAGGCTTTATTTATTTATTTTGTACATTTATTTATTGAAGAGGTAGCATAGTAGAGTGAAAGAACTGTGCGTATCTCAGGAGCCTGGAGTTCTAGTTCTGACTCTGCTGTTTCTAGCTGTGTGACCTTGGGCAAGTCACTTTCCTCTTTGAGCCTCAGTTTCCTCATCTGGAAAATAATGACTGACTTGTCTAATTCTGAGGGATGTGAGGTTCCACCAAGGAAATTGTTGTGAGTATGCCTTGAACAGAAAGCTCTGTAAATAAGTGATGTATGGTTTTCATTCTAATAAATTGTCAAAACTGCAGGAATCGTGTGAAGCTGGACAGGTTTCTCATGATACAGTGGCTGGCAGAGGACTTGGTTGTTGGTAACTGAGGATGATAATGAGATGTGTGAAGATGCTTTAAGGAAATGGGACTTAGGACTCAGGTTCAAGTCCTCATTTGTGCTAAGATGTATTGTCTGTGACCTTGGTCAAATTACTTGTCCTGTCAAAGTTTTCATTTCCCTATCTGTAACATGGACTTGACAACTCCTCATGAGGAAGCTGGGAGGTTTAAATGTGATTATGTATGAAAAAAGGTTAACACAGTGCCAGGCATGTGGTGTTTTATGATAAATAGCTGTTGGCTGTTAAGGTTATAAAGAGAAATGGACAACTTTTCTTGGAAATGGGTGAAAATGAAAGAGATGAGTATGCAGAGCTGGGCACCATGGTGCGTGTCTGCAGTGCCAGCTACTTGGGAGGCTGGAGCAGGAGGATTGCTTGACACCAGGAGTTGAGGTTACAGTGAGCTATGATTGCACCATTGCACTCCAAAAAAAAAAGAGCCATGATGCAGAAGGGCTCTTACAGAAAATTGAAAAGGAAATGGAAAGTACAGTGCAACATTTTGGATGTGAATTCTGACAACTTGGAAAGGAGAATTTGTAAGCTTCTCCCTTCCAGGAAGACAACAAACCAGACCTTTCTGGAGGCTTACCACCTGCTCACCTCACCCTAGAGGTGAGTCTTGGCATGGTGCCTATAAGTGCGGAAGTCATCTGCATTCATTCTAGAAGCAGCCTGCTCCTTCCACGAAAAGCCACACATGGGTTTGAATTTCACCCCAGTCCCAGCCCAGCGGGGGGAGCACACCCAGGCCAGCAGCTGAGCCTCCTGTGTGCTTTACTTTGTCCCAGCTTGGATCGTGAGGAGGTGACTGAGGACACCTCGTCTCTTTTCCCTAAGTGCCATCTCCAACCATGTCTCCCCCCCTTTCATTCTGACAAGATGACCGATTCTGGGAAGTACTGATCTTATCACCTTCAGAGAACTTGACTAACATCAATCACTCAGGTTTGAACCTGCTCATACTTTGCTCTTGGAAGCCTCTTAGCAAGATGGGGAGTAGTGGTGAGGTTGGTCACCTGCTCCTTCAAGACAGGTGTCGGAGATGGCTGCTTCTTCATGGAAAAGGTCCCTGAGGCAGGTTGGATCAAAACTGCCAGAGGGGTGGATATAAAGGCTGAAAGAATAAGGGGAAATGTCTTCAAGGAATTGGAATACTTTGGGTTGGAGGAGTCGGAGCATGGAGCAGTGTGTGGGAGAGAACAGATTTGGAAGACACGCTGTCAGTGCGGGCCATGCCTGTCCATCTCTGGTCAGCCCACTCCTTGGCAGCTGTTCTCTAACCCTTGACACAGCCAGGCATGTCGGAGGAACTGAGAGTTCTTCCAACCAACTGGAGCTAATGAAACACTTCCAGACTTCTTGGGAATTCGGATTAAAGTCCCCGACAGAAGGTCCAGATTGTTTTGAGCAACCTCCTTCGAGGGCTTTTCCTGGCCAACGGATGTGTGATTCTGTGTTTCTGTGAGCAAATGGAACTTCCTCTTAGTAAGGAGAGAGGGGAAATGGACCAGTGTTGACTGAAGAGGAAATTCGATTGAACTGTGTTTTCCTGCCTTTGTAAATAGCTGTGGTCAGAGTCCGCCTTGTCCTCCCCAAATCTCTCTCTGCCCCTGCCCCAGCGCACACTGTCACAGAATATACACTGTCCCTAGGAGATTGAGTCCCACCCACAGAGCCCACTCTGCACGTCTGCGGAAATTCTCAGAGCCCCGAATGTCAACGGCAGAGAGAGGGGCTCTGTAGGCTGTGCCACCCACAGCAGACTTGTAACCATGAGAGGCAGGTCCAGGCAGCCAGGCCCGATTTTATCTAGAGGACAGTAGATACTAGGAAGCTTGACTCATTAATTTCCTGCAGGGTTCATGGGTTTAAAGACACAAACCCAGTTTAGGGTTTGAAGTTAACCCACAACTTAAAATTCAATGCTTTATTATTAATGTCCCATAGCACGTTTCCGTACTGTCAAGCTTGATCTTAACTTCACTTAATTTCCCATAAACCTCCAAAAGGGTTGTGGGACCCAGAAAACACTCTGATGAAAAGGGGTTGGGTGGTATGAAATTGGTATCTTAAAAAGATGACTCTGGACAAAGCATAAGACAGGGATTAGGAAAGAGACAGGAGGCAGGGAGACCTGGTAGACAGCTTTTAATGTCGTCAGCATTTCATTCTTTCCGCAATTTTTAAGTACCTACTATGTGCTAGACATAGCATTCAGTGCTGCATACAGAGTGAGGAACAGAAGAGGCGTGACTTCATGGAGTGTGCCGTTGGGTTATGAAGATAAATGTCAAGCAAATAAACGCTAACAAAGATATTATTACCATCAGTGATAAGTGGTGTATAAGTGCATAGCCCACATAAGGGATAAAGCAGGAAACACAGAATAGGAGGCTCTTTTAACTCAGGCTACTATAATAAAATACCATACACTGGGGGTCTAAAACAGCAGACATTTATTTCTCACAGTTATGGAGCCTCCAAGGCCAGGATGGAGTGGTCAGCTGATTGAATTCCTCTTCCTGGCTTGCAGACAGTTACCTTCTTGCTGTTTCCTTCCATGGCCAAGAAAGAATGAGCTCTGACCTCTCATCCTCTTCTAATAAGGGCACTAACTTCATTGTGGGGAGCCCCATCTTTATAACCTCATCTAAACCAATTACCTCCCGAAGGCTCATCTCAAAATACCATCACACTAAGGTGCAATGAACACGTGAATTTGGAGTGATGTATGAATTTGAGGCTTCAGCATATGAATTTGGAGTGACATAAACTTTCAGTTCATAACAGGCTTATCTATGGGTCATTCAAAGTTTTGAGATACACAAAGATCAAAAAACATGAAAAACAGGTGGGCAGAAACAAGCCCTCCCAGCAACACCAATAAACCAAGCAAGTTGAAATATGCACAGATGAATCAGAAAGGACGCTATCGACTATGTTTCTTGGGAGTAAAATAATGGACCATAACACAGTCCATCTCAAAACATTCATAGTGACCTATATACATACATACTTACACTAGTCTAATCAAATGACAATAGTCTAATCCAGTGGGAATGGAGAGAAAGGGACAGATTCAAAGGACGTTTTAGATGAAGATTTGGCAGGATGGAGTGATAGGCTGGAGTGAAAGATTCAGAGCTCCATGTGATGAGAAAAGTGAAATATGGACATGGAAGGGAGACACAGGACTTAGGGGAGGGGGAGGAGTGAATTCTGGCTTAACCAAGTCATCAAACATGTTTCTTACTTGACAAGGCAGGCCCGACACTTCTGAGAGTACAAGGCCACGGATTCCCATGTGAGAGCAGATGTGCCCAGAGCCCTCAGTGTGCAGATAAAGAACACAAGCTTGGAAAAGATCCTCAGCCCCTCTGCAGCCAATATGTGGCTAGAATGTTCCCCTGATGACATTCTGCCTTGAGGAAAAGCAGGGTGCCATCCCTTCGGCTCAGAGTGACAGGAGCCATGCCTGTGTTTGGCATCTGTCTTGCAGAGAGTCCAGCCAGGAGCCTGGTTGGGGTTCCTAAGACAATCACAGCCCATCCTTGAGGGTGAACCAAGGGTTCCCCCAGTAAATTATCTGATCTGCAGAGCTGAGAGGCTCTGGAGTGGGCAGGAGCAAGGGAGGCCTGGGTGTAGGGTCCCATGCCTGTGTGCCACCACCTGTTCAGGGCAGGAGGGATGTTAAGTCCTTTCCTGTTCCTGGAAAGAACAGGAACATTTTTAAGGATCCTACTACCCCAGCCCTGACGGTATCCCTTGCCCTCCAGTTCCCCACATCCCCTCTACCTCTCCCCTATGGTGGAGTTTCTCAAAGGTTCACATGTATCAGAATCACAGGGGAGCATTTGTCTTCCTACACTTCTTCTCAAGGTCCAGAATTTCTGAATGTTACTTCCCAAGGATCTGGTAGGCAATTTACAGGTGATCACACCCCAGATAATCCCAACACACACTGCAGTTTGAGAGTCACTCCTTTAGGGAATAATTCAATGATTCACTGCTTGTTCTATTAAAATTGATCCTTTTCTCTCCACTACCCCATAAATGGTATCACCATGCTCATGCTTTTTTTGGGGGGGGGCATGTATGCAAGGTCCTACAATTTAATCGATCTGTTAGGTTTTAGGAACTCATTCCTCTTTAATCTAGCCTAGAAGAGAAGTGACACAGAATTTTAAGATTTTACTTTCTACATGACATTATTAATATAGCTTAATCTGAAAAAAGTCTAGCCATAAACATGTTGACTAATTTTCCTATGGAATTGGTGAAATCAGACAAAATATTTAAATTTATTTTGAATATATACCATCAAAAATACTCACTTAATGTGGCCTTATGTGTTTATACCAAAAGGCTTTCTTCCCCCTCAAAGACTCAGGAAACATTTTTTGAATGAAAAAAAGAAAACCACTATACTTTCTAAAGGAACACTTTTACACTGCTGGTGGGACTGCCAACTAATACAACTTTTTTGGAAGGAAGTATGGAGAACCCTCAAAGAACTCAGGCCAGACCTCCCATTTGATCCTGCAATCCTGTTACTGGGCATCTACCCAGAAAGAAAAAATCCTTTTATCATAAGAACATTTGCACTAGACTGTTTATTGCAGCTCAATTTACAATCGCCAAAATGTGGAAACAGCCTAAATGCCCACCATCCCAGGAATGGATTAACAAGCTATGGTATATGTACATGATGGAATACTATTCAGCCATTAAAAAAATGGAGACTTTACAGCCTTTGTATTAATCTGGATGGAAGTGGAACACATTATTCTTAGTAAAGCATCTCAAGAATGGAGAAGCATGAATCCTATGTACTCCATTTGATATGAGGACAATCAATGACAATTAATGACACAGTGGGGGTGGGGGAAGGGGAGAGCAGAGAGAGAAAGAAGGAGGGAGGGATGGGGAAAGGAAGAGCAGAGAGAGGGAAGGAGCGAGAGGGGTGGGGTCTTGGTGTGTGCCACACCTTTGGGGGGCAAAAGACGATTGTAAGAGGGACTTTACCTAACAAATGCAATCAGTGTAACCTGGTTTCTTGTACCCTCAATGAATCCCCAACAATAAATTAAAAAAACAAAACAAAACACTTCATTCCAATTTTAAAAAAATATAAGTAAATTTAAGTTTTTCTAAGTATTTTTTAAAGAAAAGAATTAAATAAAAAGTTGTACAAGTGGTATGCAAAAGATAAGGCAGAAGTCTTGAAGGTGGTAAGCAAATCAACCAAGTTTGGGATGCAGGCTAGTGGCATGGTGAGATTTAAATGGAAATAGGCTCAGTCTAGTGCCTGGAACATCAGCTGGGCTCTCTCAATGACTCATGACAATAACTCTTGTTCCCTTGCAGCTAAGGTTGCTAGATTCAGCAAATAAAGTCACAGCACTCCCAACTCAATTTGAATCTTAGATGAACAATGAATCTTTTTTTTAGTGTAAATATGTCTCATGCAATATTTAGGACATACTCACACTAAAAAGTTACTCCTTGTCCAACCAAAATTCAAATGGAACTAGTGACCTGTGTTTTATCTGGCCAACCCTGCTTTTTCTATTTCCCTTGGAATGCAGGAGAGCTGGGGACATAACTTGGAGATCCAGGGATGTCACCAGGGTTGCCTGCCGCCCGCCAGGACACAGGGCAGAAGAGGATCAGGGAATGTGGAATTACCCCAGAGGCTGGGACACCTGCCCAGAAGTGGCCTCCAGCCTGGGCACTGCACCACCCCCACCTCCCACATCCCTGGCACAGCCACCTGGACTCTCCAGGTTCCTGCTTCCCATCCTCCACCTGACTGTGATATGGACCAGTGGCCAGGGAGGGAACCGCATTACAGGCAGAAAGGAACCATGAATCCACAGGAGTCTGCTACATGTCGTTACAGGCTTACTGTGGGCCTGCACCCAGGGACACTTGGTGGAAGAGGTTTTATGAGTGTCAGGCTGAACCCGTCCCTCCTCCACCTCCCTCTCCCAGCTGCACTGAGCCAGCCCAAGGAAACTCCTTCTGTCCACAGAAGGGCATGAGCCTGACAGGGCTTCCGGCACGGGAGACTCAGGCTTCGTCACTTTTCCTTTCACTCCCCTCCTTCCTGCCCCTGCCTGCTCCTCAGTTCCATTTGGTTGGACAAGGAGTAACTTTTTAGTGTGAGTACATCCTAAATATTGCATGAGACATATTTACACTAAAAAAAAGATTCATTGTTTATCCTCACAGACTTCTGCTCCTTCTCAAGGATCCCTACACGCTCGCACCACACACACAGCGTCAGCAAAGCATGACTGATCCCTTCCAGTTGAGAACCCAGCTCTTTTCAGGAGATGGAGCTCTTCCAACAAGAGTTCGAGCCATCACCCACCCACCTCTGGGATGACAGGCAAGAGGACGTTGCTATAACTACCTGGCCCGTGGACCGCCCCCCACCCCACCGCACCTCTGGACTCTATAGCAAACCCCACTTAACCCTCGTGGTCTCCCAGAGGTGGCCGCCCCCTGCCAGTTGCACTGTGGGAGTGAAACTAAATGACACACACCCTGGACAGCAAGAGTGGATCCCAAACTCCAAGGAGTAAGGCCTCAAAAACCAGTGGGTGCTCATGTCCAGAAAATGGCACTGTGATTCATACCCAGCCAAGAAGAAGGAGATTCCCAGGCCCAGCTTGCCTTTTGTCTGTCCCACGGCATTGCTGAGGCCCATTACTCACAGCCCCAGAACAGGGTGACACAGCGACGGTCTAGCGCTTACTCATGCACTGCCTTGCGCCCTGGGTGTCTGGTTTGTGTGGGGGGTGTGGACAGGGAAGTCCGACCCCCACCTCTGCTGTTAACAGGGTAATAATCACTCCACAACTTACTATGGTCCTGCAGTCACACAGAGGGCCTAGAGAAACACATAGTCCTCTATCTCAGGGTCACGCAGACCCGCCCACAGGGCCTGGGGGGGGGGGGCAGGTCTCCTGGGGCTTCTTCCCTGCATTCCTCTCACCACTTTCCTCCAGGAGTCCTATAGGGACCTGCTCCTGAGGGTCACAGGGGATCAAAGCCCCCACTTGGGCGCTTCTGTCTCCTGGCAAGGCCACTCACTCAGGCCCTCGGCTCCTCTCCCTCTGACAGCCCAACGGCTGTTCCACCTACCTTCCCTCACTGTGCCCCCAGAGCAGGAGTGACTGCAGATCCCCCAGATAAAGGTCACCTTGCCACACTGAGCCCCTATCAGCCAGGGAGGCATCATTCCAGCCTCTTTCTCTTAACCAGCAGTCACCCTGGTGTTGTTGCATGTGCCAAGGGGGAAGGTAGCCAGGCCCAGAAAGGGGGATGTGAGCAGGAGAGAGAGGAGAAAGCCATCGTCCCAACCCGAGGACTGGCCACAGTGGGCTCAGGGCCGCACCGCAGTGCACCTTTCCAGCATTACCCTTTCCAACTAGGGGGGTGGGTTCTGAGCACTGGATAGGAAGGCCCAGGAAGTGCCCAGCAGGGGCACTGTGGCTGTGACCAGCATTGGAGGGAGAGAGAAACTGTCCCCTAGAGCCACCCCTCCTTGAACGCTTGGTGGCAGGAGCAGCAGGTGCACCAGGCACTGCTGGACTGACACGACCCATAGAGTGTCCCCCTCCTCCGCCCCAGGAGCTGTTCCCCTAGAGCGCCCTTGGTTCCCACCGCCAGAGGGTCTGGGCACATGAATGTAAGCAGAGGCCTGTCCACACATCTGTGGACAACATCCACCCTGCTCTCCACCATCCGCCCTTCACTTCTCACCACTTTCCTCCAGGAGCCCTACAGGGACCTGCTCCTAAAGGTCACAGGGGAGCAAAGCCCTGTCCTTGCCCACCCATGCTTGCCTCACCACTGACAGCCCCAAACACAATCCCCCCTCAGGCAGCTCACAGACACTTCTACTACACAGCGGTGTGGCCACTGTCTCCAGAGCGCGTGGCCTCAGGGCCCTGCCTGTATGGTGGTGGAGAGTTCGGAGGGGTGGCGGTACCCACGGCTCCAGGCCAACCCTCAGCATAACTCTGCCATATCAGGGGTGAAACATCCTTGTCTGATGAGTTGGGGATGCAGGAGACATTTGGACATTGGTGTTGTGGCCTCCAATGTGGGGACCCAACCAGCTGCCGGCCCTGGGTGGACAGTCTGCTTTTGTGATGATATTAACTTGATATAGACATCCCTCCTGCAGCAAGGATAGCATCTGCTCGGGCAGACGCTCAGGCCCAGGGCGGCGGGTGGTATGGCCAGCCTCGGGCTCTGGTGGGCGGCTTCCTGCCATAAAGCTCGTGTTCATAGGAAATCCAGGGGCGCAGACAGCCTGGGTTACTTCCTTTATGGTCTAAGAGCCCAATGACTTGGCCTTTTCTTCTCAGTAGCTTCTGAGTTCTGAATCTAGGAAAAGTTCCTTCTGGGAAGTCATGAGTGGGAAGAACGTGAAGTCAGAGCTGATGCCAGACTGTGGCTTGTACTACCAGCCAGCCAGGCAGGGCCCTCGGCCAGTGGCTATAATGGGGAGGGGGCGGGGGAGCTCCTGTGGGCAGGGGCTGGAGCAGGCCCAGCCAGGGGAACCTCCTCCCACAGGGCTGGCAGTCCCGGAAGATTTTTGCCACGGGGATTTGGGGTCACAGAATACAGGGTGCAAAGCAGGACAGGGATGCAGGGATCCCGAAGCTCAGCCCAAGGTGAGAGTGCTGCCTCAAGGCCTCCTCTCCACACGGGGCAGGGGCGGAGGAGGAGCCCTTCATGCTGGGGCCACTTCAGCTCTTGGCCACCCACTCCTGGCACCCTGGCAACTCAGTGATGTTCACAGTCCTCCCACACTTATGGGGCACCTAACTCTGGCCACTGTATGTTGAGCCCTAGGATTACAAAATAAACAAAATATAATCCCTACCGCTGAGGAGTGTCCGGTTCGTGAGGGAGCGAGAGCGCGGAGGGCACAAGAGGACGTGCCGCTGGGAGGGGGCCATGTTGGATGCCACAGTCCCTGCTGGGACCACCGCTGGCCCGGCCCTGCCTCAGCCCCTGCTCTCAGACCCTCCCACTCTCCCCAGCCCTTCCTGGGGTGCCTGTCATGGCCAATGGCCAACAAGAGGAAGAACGCCCTCCCTTTGGGTTCTCTGGCAGGTCTTGGTTCTGGTCTAGAGACACCCACCCCCCTTCGGGGAACTTGGCAGGTGGACTGGCTGGGTGGGGGTGACTAACCCATTTCTCCTCCAGAAAGCCTGGAGTGACTTGACTCAGCTAAGCATATTTCCCATCGGGTGGTGACCAGGTTACCCTTTCACAAGGCCAACAGTTGCTCACCTGGACTGGGGCCCAGCTGTCAGGTGCCCTGTATTGGGTTTTATCGAGTGCCCTGGAAGGGGGAGCATTGGACCAAGTGATGCTCACAGCTTCCTTTGAAGGTGGACAGTGTGCTTAGATATTGTCTAACACTGCTGAGTAAACCACTCCAATTCTTAGTGGCTTAAAACAACAATCACCAATATTTATTTTGCTCATGAATATGCAAAGTGGGCAAGGTGTGGCAGGCCAGCTAAGTCTCTGCTCCACTTGGCTCAGCTTAGGGCTGGAGGCCTCACCACTGGTGCTCTTGGGCTGGGAAGTCCCAATAGCTAGCGGCAAGAACCACGGTGGCTCCTCATACCCTTCGCTATCTCTCTGGACACAAGCCTCCTGGTCCCTCCAGCGTGGTGGCTTTAGGGTAGCTAGACTCCTTCACGGGTGCTCAGGCTCCTGTGCTGTGTGTCCTGAGCCAGGACAGAGTCAGGGGGAAACTGTATGCACTTTCTAATCGAGACTCTGGAGTCACACAGCATCCTTTCTGTCTCTATTAATTAGAAGTGTCAAATTTGGCCCATATTCAAGGGAAGGACAAGCAGATTCTATCTTTAGATGAACAGGATGGTGAATCAGTTTATAAATCAGTACATAAGACAGGGTTGTTGTCCTGTTTTAGAGAAAGGTCTAGAAAATAAAATGGCTTGTCCACTTCATGCAACAGCTGAGGACTGGTGGTGAGTTGGTCTTCCAGCTCCAAGGCCAAGGCCTCGGCCTCCCATTGTCCACCATTTGGCTCAGTGATAAAGGGATCACAGTCCCTGGAGCATCTGATGAAATCTATAGACAATTCTCTTGGAAAATTCCAATTCTCTTGGAAAATTCTCTGGGAAAAAGTGCACACACATAAGCATATTGTGTCTGTGTATCTGAGGAGGGGGGGGTAGAACAGTATAACCAAAAATATAAGGCTGTGCTAACCAGGTCTGACCTCAGCATGCCCCCAGGGCAGCTGCCACTCTAGGGTAACTGGGAGCAGGTCCCTGTGCCTGCACCTCTCCAGGGGCCCAGCATTGGGGTTGGGAGGACACCTTGCTTGTGGTCAATGCCCTGGGGACCTAGCCCTGTCAGCCAGGCCTTCCTCTGCATACACACCATGTATGGGAAAACGAGAACTTTCCTTCCTGCTCCTGATGTACGTGGACTCCAGGTACTGGAGGGAGAGAACCAGAATCTACCCCCTTGCCCCTGCACCTACCTCCAGTCTTTTCACAGTCCAGAGGTGCTGGGCAGGACCCCAGGACAGCCACACACAACAAGAGGCCTTGTGGGCAGCTGTGTGCTTTTTGCACTTGATAGTGAGGGGTGTCGTGGTCGTCCCCACCCTGCTTTCTTCCCCTCATGCTTAAAGGATGAACATGTGCATGGGACTGCAGGAGGGAGAGGGTTGGGAAAAATCCCCGGAATGACCGTAACACAACTCCCACCCCATTCTTGCTATGGAGGATCACGTGTATGAGGCTTTACACGTGAAAAACTGGGGTACAATCCCAATACTGGGCACATGACCTTTAACAAGTCTTGCTCTGGGTGAAAGATGTACCCCTACTCTGGAAACAAGGCTGAGGGCAATGAGATCACTCAGGGTGAGGAGAAGGGCCCGTCTGAACAGACTTGCTGGAGAAGCTGATGGCGAGTGGCTTCAGAGTCCTGTGGGCATCTTTCCATGTGAAGTTGCCCTTGTGTTTGCTTCTCCCCTTTATTTGGGGGTGTGGAGGTTGTGTGGCAGCTTAAGGTGCAAGAGACATTTGGCTGGGGGGTGCAGGAACACAAGGCCATGGAGAAATGAGACCGCATGTGGTATCCCCCCTCGCAGGGGCTAGTTTTTGAAACTATGGAGAGAGGGGTTATAGACAAAATCTGAAAGCAATTTCATTTCACTTTATTTTATTGAAATAAAGGTCTTTGTGAGAGCTTAAATATTAGTAGCTTTATTACCTTAAGGTCCAGGTGACATAATGTGATACAGATTAAAAGGAGACAGGACCTCAATATATAGCCCAGCCCAGTAGGAACTGAAGGGAAGGCTGCCCTGGTTTGATACCCCTGGGATTCTGCCACTTTGGAATTCGAGAGCTACAGACGTGGAAGGACCAGGTGACCAAGGTGCAAGCAGGTGGGTCAAATGCCTCTGGGCTTGCTGGTAGAGACAGCAGCACCAGACAGGGGTGGCTCATTTTGGAGCACACCAGAGACATGGAGGGGCAGGGAGGGGACTCTGCCCCATGCTGCTAAAGTCCTGCCTCAGTACCTTCAGTGGTGGCCGAACAGTGGAAGGTGGGACTGATGCTCACGTGTCCTCATTTGTGCTAAAGGGATGCTGGGAGCTGAGAACTTTTGTCCTAGTGGAAGATACTGACACAGTTGTAATAAAAGGATATGCAGAAGACATTAAATTTGGAAAGATTGAGAGTAAAACCTCTCAAATAGAAAAGGAAACATGTGAGCTTGGCCTTGAAGGACCAGAAGGGCTAAAACGCACAGAGATAGAAGACAGACCATTCCAGATGGAAGAACACCTGATTTGGGAACCCAGAAAATGCCCCACTCTCAGCATGGTCATTGTAAGTTTCTAATTAGAATAATATACCGTTCTAATATTATTATATTATATGGATGTGGGGTCGTCCTGGGTTATAATAGGACTCTACTTGAATTGGTCTTAGTTCACTACAGGGTCACTATCAGGTTGAGGTGCTAGACGATTTGCTAGGCTTCTTCTGAGAACAAGAATGTCCCTAAGGGCTGGAGTGGATGTCCTCAGAAGTACTATTTTATTCCTGGTATTGAAGGTGAGGGAAAGTTTATCCTCAATCCCAATGGTAGCCAAGGCAGGGTCAGGTGGGCAGAAGAGGGAATCAGCCTTGGTCTGGACCAAAGCGCTATCCAAACATTTGAGCAGATTTGCACCAGGAAGACAGGCCAGGGTCTGCGAGGGTGTTGTAGCCCTCTGAAGCACAGTGTGACTCTGTGTCAGGCATGGGCTAGCCCAGGAGCCCTGGGGGCAAGTCTGAGCAGGGGGAGCCCACATATTACACCTGACCACCTGCCCTCTGTGTCTTTGTGTCCCTGGGCTTCTCTCTTAGTGCTACTAAGAAGAGCCAGAGAACTCTTACCAAGCACTGCCGCCAAGGAATCCATCTGCGTGACGGTGCCCGAAGCAGGGGGGCCATGGTTCTGCCTCAAATCTGCTTTCCAGGTCTCTTATGATTGCATCTATTGGGCAGAACTGAATTTACCCCGAGGATTTTAGCTGCAAGAGAGTCAGTAATTCTTATCTTTCTAGTCTCCAGTCCACTGAGAGGTAGAAATTGATGCTGACAGGCTCGGCGCCCGTGACTCAACGGGCTAAGGCGCCAGCCACGTACACCTGAGCTGGCGGGTTCGAATCCAGCCCGGCCCACCAAACAACAATGTCGGCTACAACCAAAACAAACAAAAAAATGGCTAGGCATTGTGGTGGGCGCCTGTAGTCCCAGCTACTTGGAAGGCGGAGGCAAGAGACTCGCTTGAGCCCAGGAATTGGAGGTTGCTGTGAGCTGTGATGCCATTGCACTCTATCCAGGGTGACAGCTTGAGGCTCTGTCTCAAAAAAAAAAAAAAAGAAAGTGATGCTGACAATCTAACATTTTAAATCTCATTTTTACAGATGGTGACGCTGGGGCTTAAAGAAGAGAAGTATTTGAAACAGAGCTGATACAGCCAGGTCTTAAACCAGAAGGGCTCCGGTAAATGTTTAAAAACCTCTTTTCCACGTGTAGTTGCAACCTGAATGTTGATCGAGATTTTTCTTTATGTTAACGAACAAAACAAAAGTAAACCAGGAATGTCATTCTTTCATCAATGACATAAGGTACTTCTTTGCTGAGTCAGAGAGTTTTCAAACTACTAGTGAAAATTCCTCGGTTTTTTATGCTATTCACAATAGAGTAACTACAGACATGACACATTTAAGTTACCCAAGCATTAACGTTTTCTCCATCACTTTCTTACACCTAAACAATCAACAAAACAAACAGCCAGCCATGATTTGTCAAGTGTTCACCAATTTCCATGGAGCAAATAATTCCAGTGTAGTTGATTGTACGCTACCAATGTGGTGTTACTGAGCACAGTTCCCCAAGGACACACAGTGGTACACCCCTATTTGATATTTTTATCTATAGACACAGGAGATAGACACAAATTAAATAATGAGCACAGATAAAGTATTTAGAGAGTTGTGAGTTTTGAGTACTTATTACCATTGCTTTTAATATAATTTATAATTGTAAGTTTAGTTAATGGAGTTGTTAATAATGGCTGTGTTTGGCTCACAAGATTCTTGAAAATTTAACAGTCTGTTCTCATGAGTGTGTACAAGTCTGCTCTAGCACGCTGCTGATTTAAGCCTGTAACCCCAGAGTTCACAGTCTTAACCCCCGACTCCACACTGCCAAAGGTACTGGAGGTCCACAGTTAGTGAGTCGTGGAGTTGGTTTGAAACCAGTCTGACGTCTGACCCCAAGGTCAAGTTCTTAACCACTATCATTTGGATAATTAACTCCATTGGTGGGCCTACCAGGGAAGAGGAGGAGAAGCAAGAAAGCTGACTCAGAATGCCTTGCCGGTGGCCTGCCCTGCACCCCAGGCCACTGGAGAGTCACAAACTTCCACCCGATGCTCCTCCTGTGGAGAGGTGGTCCTGCCCAGAGTCACACACGAAGTCTAGAGCTGTGTCCAGACTACAGCCTAGGTCTCTTCAATCACCCCCAGGCCAAGGTCACAGATCCAAGGCCCGCAGCTGTCCAGGCTGTGCCAACCCACTTGTGGGTGCTGCAGTTTTAAAGAGGAGAGCAACAAGGACTACACAGACCCCAGCTGGCCACACAAGACCGCCACTCACAAGCCACACTCTGCCATATGGTTGTCGCTAGCCTGGTTTGACGATGTATCTTTAAATTCATTAAAATTGAGAACAATTTAAAATTCAGCTCCTTAGTCACATTGGCCACATTCTAAGTGCTCCATAGCCACACTTGCTCAGGGGGCTATGGTGTCAGAGTGCAGATACAGGACATTTTCATCAACGCAGAAAATTCTACTGGACAGCACCAGCCTTAGGAGGAAGTCAGATAAAATGAAAAACAACACTTTAGCCCGCTGGAGCGCGGCCAGGTGCTAGGGAGCAGTTCTCGGAGGGAGAAAGCTTTCAAGGCCCAACTGGCATGAGCCTTGCCCAGCCCGGCATCAGCCCTGCCTCCTTCCCCTGCAGCCCCAGGCCTGAGCATGCTCTGGTTTTGCTCTGCTTTCTTTCCGGCTGCCTGACCAGAGACCTGTCTGCAGCTGTCCTCCACCACCCGGGGGCGGAGAACAGGGCTTGTGAGGACCTGCAGGGAGCTGACCAGGAGCCAGCAGTTATGGCAGCAGCCAAGCCTCACTCAGGCTGCCAGTGCTGTGGCCCCAGGAAGCTAATGCAATGTGGGCTTTGCGGAGCCAAGCTGGAAGAGGTTCGTGATGCCTTTCGGAAGCCTTCATCACAGTGACTGCCTCAGGGAGGGGCTCGTGCTACCTGTTTGTCTGGCGGCATCTTTGATGCCTCCCAGAGTCTTTCATGTCAGAGGATGTCCTCTGCCAAGCACCCCATGTGCTATTTGCTCCAAGGTTTTCTCTTATTCATTTTTAAATTCATCTCATTAAATTGGTTCTGTACAAAAAGGAACCCACCAGAAAAGAAATGCTGTATAGTTTCTGAAGAAGGGAAGGCAGCGCGGGGGTGGGGTATGGTGGGGGGATGGGGGGGTGGGGGGTGGGGGGATGGGGGGGTGGGGTGGGGGTGGGGTGTAGGGGGATGGGGGGTCGAGGTGGGGTGTAAGCCTATTTCTAGCCAGACAGAGCACCTGAAAGCAAAGTACTTACCTATCCACCTGTCTGCTCATGCCTTGAGGCTTCAGCTCTTCACACGTTCACATCTCTTAGAATCTTTATAGGATCTGTGTCTACTTCTTAGGGATAAACATAAAATCCTTATGAGATCTTAATGGAATCCATGTAGAGGCTTCATAGAATCCTTTTAGAAGCCATATAATGTCCTTATAGAATTCACCAGATTGCTCATTGAAATCCAAATTCCTGCTCACTCTGTCTGTCTCTCTGTCTCTGTCTCTGTCTCTGTCTCTCTCTCTCTCTCTCTCTCACACACACACACACACACACACACACACACTTCATCCACTCCAGTGGAAATAGCAAGTCAACTTGAACTCCACCTTCTGTCCTTGGAGACCATTTAACAAACCTCTCTCTTATGTAAATGCAAGGGCTGGAGACTGCAGAGGTTGCCCAGGGTGAGGTTCCAACTTTTTGTGGCCTTACCTGGGCAGATCTCTCTTAAAACCTCTTGGTCTGCAAATCAGGTCCCTTGGGAAGAGGAAAAAAAATTGCACAAGGATCCCAGATGCCAATACCTGAATGAAAACTCAACATGGTGGCCTGGAGGCACTGCCCACTATCCCATAAGGCAGGATATTTGTCTGTGTTGTCACTGTGAGTCCCAGCACCCACTCCCACACATACTAGGCCCTCGGTAAGTATTTGTGTAGTGAATAAATGAGTGAAAATGTGCTAGTAGGAAAGGACTTCAAGGGCCCAAAGGAGTATGCACCAGAGGATGGGGCAAACAGGAGGCCACTACAAGAACTGCACCAAGTCCTGGACATTGCTGTGAATGGGGTGGAAACTGGACAAAGGAGACTTCCCTGCTGGATAGTGGTCAGAGACCTGGGTAGAGTGGAGAAAAGCCAAGGAAGGGGTTCTGCAGCATCTGAGTAAGTTCTGGCTGGAAGGCCTCCTGGTGATGGGTGATCAGGAATTGGACGAGTTAGTCTGCAGCCAGTCCTGGGCATGTAGGCCGAGACAGCTGAAGATCATGTTCTTACAGGGTCTGGGAGAGCTCTCCTGTTATTAGTTAGTTTTGTGTCAAGCCGTATGGCTTGGCTTGCTTTCATTCTTCAGAGTTACACTGTACCAGAAGCTCCCCAATTCAACCTTAAAGGGCTTTGTAGACACTTGGAGACTGAGGTCCCCCAACAAACCTGGCTATGAAGCTTGGATTGTAAAGAGGAAAGAAATTCTGTCTCCCCTAGGCAGAATGGGCAGCTAGTCTTGAGCAAGAGCCCTGGGCTCTGAGAAGTCCCTCTGGGGAAGCAGAGGAAATGACTCTTGTCAAACAAGCTGAGCTCCATGTGCACATGTCTGTTTGGGGTATGAGGGTGGGGGGTGATGACCTCTACGCTTTCAGCAGCTCCCTCTGCATGAATGGCTGAGCCCTGCTCTGTGCCCTTTCCTGGGCCCAAGTGAGAATGGGCAGAAGCCCTCAGCATTTAGGAGCTATGAATACCATATTCTGCCGTGTATAATAGGCACTTTTTTGCCCAAATTTTTGAGGGAAGAATAAGGATGCACATTATACATGGATAATACTAATTCCATACCTATATAAATATTTTTAATTCTTTTATTTATGCTTATGCATTAGAAGTATAATTCTAGAAAATAATAGCAATATCCATATGCAAAATAATACCATGGCAAAAAGTAATTGGCTTTTTGAATTTATGACATACTTGCAACAAAAGCTCTTATTACACAAAGTCCAAAAGCAATTACAGCCATCTTGAAATCCCAACTTACTGTGATACCTGGTGGGCTAACCAGCCAACTTCAACTTCTTGATGTATCAGTAAATAAGCCTTGTAAGGTCCTAATTTAAAAAAAAAAAAAAAAAGGGCGGCTCCTGTGGCTCAGCGAGTAGGGCGCCAGCCCCATATACCGAAGGTGCCGGGTTCAAGCCCGGCCTCGGCCGAACTGCAAAACAAACAAAAAAAATAGCCGGGCCCTGTGGCGGGCGCCTGTAGTCCCAGCTACTTGGGAGGCTGAGGCAAGAGAATCGCTTAAACCCAAGAGCTGGAGGTTGCTGTGAGCAGTGTGACGCCACGGCACTCTACCCAGGGCGATAAAGTGAGACTCTGTCTCTACA
>CAUYON010109646.1:0-15328 GCA_963573935.1 Arctocebus calabarensis
TCATATACATTCAGAAATGTTTTCATCGTACTGTTACAGATAGCCTTCATGGCATTTTCTTGATCACTATATAAAGACATTGATACTCTACATTTAATAAGTTTCCCCAGTACCCTGCTAAGATGCACCGTAGGTGTAATCCCACCAATCGCCCTCCCTCAACCCATACTCCCCCCTCCCCTCTCTTTTTTCTCTGTGTGTGTTTTCCAATAGCGTATTTCAAACCCTCTGCGTGGTCATTCTACTACCAAGAGACTAATGAATTTCTTTGTGAATTGAATGCCTAACCTCCAGAACTTCTGCTTGATGTGTTCTTTATTATTTCAATCTCTTTGTTAATTTCTCTGATAAGCTTCTGAGTTCCTTATCTGTGGTCTTGAAGTTCATTGAGCTTCTTCAGGACAACATTTTGAATTCTTTTTCTGAAAGGTCACTAACCTCAGCCCTCCAGAATTGGTCACTGGCACCTTAGTTTGTTTACTGAAGTCCTATCTTCCTGGGTGTCCTTGATTTCCTATCGATGTTTGTCAATGTCTAGGCATTGGAGGATAGGTATTTATTTTAAACTTCACAGTCAGGGTTTTTTTTGGATCTGTCCTTCTTGAGAACACTTTCCAGGTATTCAAAGAGAATTGAGTTATGATCTAAGTCTTTGGTCACTGCAGTCATAGCAGCACTAGGAGTGCCCGAGTAATGCTATGACCCTTGCAATAATACTGGTGGTACCACCTTAGGGAGGTGGTGGGTAAGATATGGGAGAATTCCTTGGATTGTCAGGCAGAGTCTCTTACTTTCTTCCCTTACTCTTTGTAAGAAAGAGTGCTGGAATGGAAGAAAGAATGACACGAGCACTCCTTTGTCATCAGCACCAGGTCATACCTGACATCAGCGCAGTCTCACCCAAAGCTTGTAGTGACTGTTGCCTGGCTATCTTTGATGTTTATTCAAAGCCCAAGTGCTCTTTAGTTAGGAGGTTTTGAATTCATCCAGGACTGAGTCCTTCCCTCAGGTCAACACAGTTCTTCCTGGCCCAGGGAGAGCCCAGAAGTGACATCTGAAAACTAAGGCTTGGACTCAGGGACTTCGGGGGTTTGCTTGGTACTTTATTTTACTGTGGCTGAGCTGGTACCCAAGTTGCAATACAGTCTCCTCTGAACTTTTTTCTTTTCTTCCTCCAAAAGTGAAAGAAGACTCCCTGAACCACACTGCCTGCAGCTAGGGGTGGGGTAGAAATGTGGCTGACACAGGCACTGGCTTGGCTGAAGCTGCTGGTATCTCCGTGGATTATGTGCACCTCAAGTCTACTGGCTGAAGGCTAGCACAGTTACATGACACAGTTACATAAATTGCTCAAACTGTAGCCATTCTGGCTGACTGCCCTAATGAATTTAATCAAGGCCCAGGATGCTTTTTGTCACTGAGGGTGGGGTACCTGAAACTTGGGTTTTAGGACAGAGGCTTCTCCCTCACTGGGCTAGTCTAAATGCTCCCTTTGCAGACACTGGCAGAATTCTGCCCTGTGATTTGTCCCCCTGTGCCAGAGTGGCCCTGGGCTTCAATGCAAGGTCCCACAGTCACTTCACTATCCCTACCCCAGGACCACATATTCTCCAGTGTAACTGCCAGAGGGGAAGAGTGGCATAGGCAATATAAGACTGTGTTTTCTGCCCTCTTCAGCACCTATCTTCTTGATACAGTCTTAAAACTAGGTGGGATGATCACTCATCTGATTTTTGGTTCTTCTGAAAGTGAATGCTTGTGTAGACAGCTGTTGAATTTGGTGTTTGTGTGGAGGGATCATCACTGAAGGTTACTATTTGGCCATCTTTCTCTTCTCCCACCAAACTATTTTTTATTAAGTTAACTTTGAGAATTTGTCCTTCAATAAAGTCGTCATTTACATTTTACTAAATTTATTAGCAGAAAAATGTTTGTAATATGTATTACTTTTCAACTGTCTGTTGCATCTGTACTGTTGTCTCTACTTTCCTTTCTGATACTGATCATTGGTGCCTTCTCACGTTTTTGAAGAACTATAGTAACATATTAAAAGAATCAACTTTTGGCTTACTTTTCTCTATTGCTTTTCTGTTTCCTGTTTCAGACATTTCTGCTAACTGTCTTACTTCCTTTTTTCAGCTTACTTTGGGACTTATTTGTTCTTATTTTTAATTCTAAATGTGTAATTTTGAATAATTGATTTCCTCTCTTTTTTCTTTCCTAAGGAGCATTTTCTAATTTCCTTCCGAGCACAGCTCAGCTAGTGGCACACATTTGCTATATTTCACTTTTATTTTCATTCAACTCAAAATATTTTCTAATTTATATTATAATTTATTTTTACATAGGCATTATTTTATAAATACATTGTTTATTTTTTGTGTATTTGGGGATTTTTCGGATATCTTTCTATTGTTGATTTTTAAATTAATTCTAATATGGTCAGAGAACATGCTACATATGATTTAATTATTTTAACTTTGTGGACTTTTTCTGTCCCAAAACTTAGTCTATTCTATTGACTGTTCCATATCAATTTGAAAAGAATGTTTTCTTCTGTTGTTGAATGAACTACTCTATATATGTTTGTTATTTCTATTTGGTTGAGACTGCTCTTCCAGATTTTCTATATCCTTCATGTTTTTTTGCCTAAATACTCTGATAACTACCAACAGAGATATGTTTTGTTTAACTATAATTGAAGATTTTCCAATTTTCCTTACAATTCTGTTAGTTGGGACTTTATGTATCTTCAGGTCTTTTATTAGGTGTGCGTGTGTGTGTGCGTGTGTATATACAGAGAGAGAGAGAGAGAAGGAAAGGGGTGCATCATCTTATTGCATTGATCCCTGCAACATTATATAATATTCTTCATTATCCCTGTAGTAGTAATTACCAGATTATTCTTCTGGTATAACAAAGGTGTCACTTTATCGTGTTCTGGTTTGCATAGCTTCAGATGAAAAATTATAATCCTTATTATCCCAAAGCTCTTGGATGACATGTTATTTTTCACTCCATTTTAAAAAAATCTTTGTGGTTTATTTGAGATCGTTTCTATTAATCTATCTTTGAATTCAGTTGTTGTTTGCATCCTGTGTCCAGTTTTCTGATAAGTCCATTGAAAGATTTTTTTTTTATTTCTGATATCACAGTTCTATCCTTGGCATTTTCATTTGGCTACACACACTAATATATAGTTTTCATCTATTTGAAAAATGTCACCCTATGTTCATACATTATTTTAAATTTTCCATTAGTTTTTCTTGACACATTATTTTATTTATTTGACATATGATTTTTAAGTTTCTTGCTGATAATTCCAACATACCTGAGTTTGGTTCAGCTATTTTATCTTCTGACAATTGGTCATTTTCTTGCTTTCTGTGTATTTGTGTCTAATAATGGTTTTTATTGACTGGCAAACATTGCACTTCAGGCCAGAATTGGAAACAGCTCTTTTTCTGTAAGTATCTTTGTGTGGGGCCTTGAGCTGGTTTGTTTCATCGTTTCTGTGGTCACCCTCAGCACATACCTGAGTTTGGTTCAGCTATTTTATCTTCTGACAATTGGTCATTTTCTTGCTTTCTGTGTATTTGTGTCTAATAATGGTTTTTATTGACTGACAAACATTGCACTTCAGGCCAGAATTGGAAACAGCTCTTTTTCTGTAAGTATCTTTGTATGGGGCCTTGAGCTGGTTTGTTTCATTGTTTCTGTGGTCACCCTCAGTACACCACAGATTGGAAATTCTTCCAGCAACGTGCTGCTGCTACCCGTGCTTAGTGTAAGGTCTGGGGAGCAGGAGGTTTTTCTTAGTGTCTTCCTCCTAGTTTCAGAAAGCCTTTCACACCTGCACCCTGAGAGGCTGCTTCTCTCTCTAAACTCTTGTCCCTCCCCCCAGTGGTTGTTTCTTGTGGCTTGTGTTGGGGAGAAGGAGAAATTCTAGATGCTCCTGGTCTAGCCTCAGTCTCCGGCAGACCCTGTGAGCCTTGGCCTCAGGAGTGTGGCTTTCTCACCACTCCTGATTTTCCTTCTTAGCAGTCAAGCCCCTCCTTGTATCTGTGGGGAGTCTTGGGCAGAAAAGAATTTGTCTTCCGCAGGCATAGCAGGTCTCTGCCTGTGCCACTGTGGAATCTTTGACACAGAGGGCTTCCTGCCTCTTTCTCAGGGTTGAACATCTTTATCTTTTACTCTTCCCTCAACAACAGAATGTTTCTGTCCAGGACTAATAATGGAAGAGTTTCCTGCGCTTCCTCAAGCAGTAGATTGCTGTTGTGTGTTGGTGCAAGGTTTATGGTTGGAGCAAGGGTGGTTTCCTCCTCTTTTCTCAGCTACAAAGAGACTTTGCTTCTAGTCCTTTCTGTGCATCACTTTATTTTTTTTCTACAGCCAGGAGAATCAGGGAGGTTTATCCTATCTCCTCCCTGGGAGGAAAAGCTTTTAGCTTCTGCCTCTTCCTGGGAGCAGTCAACCTTTGCCTGATCCCTGGAAGCAAGTTGTTGCCCCTCTCTCATTCTCTTATAGCTCTTGTCTGCTTTGTGTGAGAAAAGACTCTGAGAAATGACAAGGTTTCATCCTTCTGCATTACTGAGGGGCTTTCCCCCTAGCTTTGCCCTGTCCCAGGCATTCCTGTAATCTCCCTGGAGAGTGAGCATGGACTTGCCTTTCAGCCCTGACTCTCAGTGACACACAGAAGCTCACACTGAGCCTTGCAGAGTCTGTTAATTTCATGACAGCCATCTCTTCCTCCTACTCTGATGAAATAAAATCATACAAGAGCCGCATCTGTCCTCAGAGGTGTATGTCCCTTTAGAATTCAGTTGTCTTGTGACCTCAGCCCTCTGATACACTCAAAGTTATGATTTTTAAATTATCTGTATTTTTGTCTTGTTATCACATGAGAACAACGTTTTGGCTTTCTATTTTCTAGACCATGCAAAATGATTTCTCTTTTTATAACTCAAATGGTTCAGTTTCTCTTAAAACATTTCTGAGTTAGCATTATAATCTTGCTCTGCTGGAATAAAATCCTTCATATTTATGAAATGTTAAGTATTAGTGGCCACCTTGCTAAACCAATGTGGCCACTAATTTTCTTAATTAAAAAATTGAATCAAAATAAAGAAATTAGGCATAGAAAATTAATCATGGTGGTCTTAGATTAGCATACATATCGAACTATACAAATCTGAAAATTATGATTATAAAACTGTGTGACTTGTATTCGTTCAATAACAATAAAAAATAAGTATATAATTTAAGAATTTGGTAATTGAGGAAGGAGATATGAAAATGTTAAAGTTCTCACATTTTTCTGAGAGGGAAACAATAAATACTAAAATTAAAATATAAAAGAATAAAAGTCGAAGATTTCAATATCTTCTATAAAATATTGGTAAGATTTTTCTCTTAATCTTAAGAGATAAAATCTAGGAATAATATATTAAAGAAATATTAACTTGATGTATTAAATCATGTGATTTAATTTTGTGTTTTATTTTCTACTAGATCCTGCTAAAATAAAACAATATCTTTTTTACAAATAAAGCATAGCATATATAGCATAATCCTACTTTACCAAGTGCACTTCTGTCTTCTCTGTACCTATTTATCTTTCTCTATTTCCTACTGATAAAAATTCATAGACTGTAGCTGGTATATAACATTTTCAATTTTTAAAAACCTTCTTTGTACTTACAAAAGATAAAATGCAATTTTATCTTTTCATAAAGAATCTAAAATGTATTTTTAAAAGTAACTCATTTAATTAAACAAGAAAACAAAAATGACTAGAAGAGTTTTTAGTGAATTTTTAAGTGATTTTAAGTGGTTTTCCTAGTCCTCATACAGAGTACAATTTCTAACTATAATCTTTAATTTAAGCATCCAGATGTTGAATCTGCACATCGTCATGCATTTAAGAGTGATGAACACATTCTTTTCATTTCACATGACGTATTTGTGATCAGCTAAACACAGTGGGGAGGACACAGAAACTCCAGTAATGTGTTCCATGATGTATAGCACCTCGGGCAAAAAAAAAAAAAAAAAAAGTATTTTAACTTTTGGTGATTCTAAGGTAAGGAACAAGTGTACATTTGTATCATACATCAATTCTAATACCTTTGATTAGAAATTAAAAATATAGCCTAAGACACATATGCTAAATGACCTCCATACAGGTATATTAAATTCAGGGACTTCTGTCACTACCCGAGAAGGAAGAAGAGAACCCTAAAAGAGAGCAAATTCTCGTGGGGGTAGGGGGTAGGGATTTAATCAGAAAATGTGACTCTGAAAAGGAAAGGCCAACTGGGACTTCGTCTAAGAAATGAACAGCAGCTTTTCCCTACCAGAGAAAATAGTTCCAAGGAAGGAATTCTCAGATTGACCCAAGGGTTCTGGTAACATAATTAGGACTTTGTAAGCACAATTATCACTATGAGACAACTGAATATAAACTAGAGGAAAAGTTTTCCAAGTGTATTCCCAGGACCAGCAATATATACATCACCTGGAAACTGTTAAAAAATGCAAAATCTTGGGCTCCATCCTAAAAATCACTGATTCAGAAACTCTGAAGCTATAGTTTATAGCTATAACCTATAGTTTAACAAGCTTTCCAGGTGCTTCAAATGCAAAGGCAGGTTTGAAATCGCCTGGTGCTAGCCCTGGAATCCAATGAGTCACAGCTGTGAAGAATCACTCACCTTGAACTCCTGGGTGGCATAAATAAAAATGAGAAAATAAAAAGTTAAACAGTCAGAGGTTAAATGTTCATAAATAAGGGTGTACCTGAATATGCAATTCTTCCTTAACCTGGATACAAAATGGGAATATGTTGGATATTTTATCTGGTATCTTACTGGATTTTTTTACTCAGCTTTGTTGAGCTATCATTGACAAATAAAAATTGTATATATTTAAAGTGTTAACGTAATGTTTTGATAGACAGATATTGTGAAATAATTACTATAATCAAGCTAACATAACTATCACCTTACCTAGCTATCATTTCAAGAGTGTGCGTGGTGAGAACACTTGAGGTCCACTGTCTTGGCAGGTTTCATTATTATTATCACCCTACAGTTACCAGTACACTAGGCTTGTTTCCAGAACCTGTTCATCTTCTAACTGAAAGTTTGTACCCCTTGACCAACTTGTCTCCCCCTTACCCTCTCACCCCTGGTATTTACCACTCTACTTTCTTATCACCATGAGTTCAACATTTTTGGATTCCATATAAGTGAGATTATGCTGCTCTTTCTGTGTCTGGCTAATTTCACTTAACATAATATCCTCCAAGTTTATCAGTGTTGTCACAAATAAGAGGATTTCTTTATATTTCCATAGAATAAAAAATGGACCACCAGGTGCAATGGCTCATGCCTGTAATCCTAGCATTCTGGAAGGCTAAGGCAGAAAAATTGCTTGAGCTCAGGAGTTTCATACCAGCCTAGCAAGAAGGAGATGACATCTCTACTAAAAATAGAAAAAATAACTGGGCATTAGGGCAAATGCCTGTAGTCCCAACTACTCAGGAGGCTGAGGCAGGAGGATCACTTGAACCCAGGAATTTAAGGTTGCTGTGAGCTAGGCAGAGGCCACACATTCTAGCCTGGGCATCAGAGTAAAACTCTGTCTCCAAAACCAAGAAATAAAATAAAATAAGAAACAGATGATTATACTGGGTGTTTTCTCTCATCCCAATTTTTGATACCTGAAAAAGGTTATCTAAAAGAGTGCTGGATAACTCCAAGAGCAGGCACAATACCTAGAAAGGGGTCAATGTATAGCCTGGAGATACAGATCTGAACTCACTTTCAGTGATGCGTTCCAATTACCTCTCCTAGTGGATTTGCACAGGCATTTTCTTCACGTCCACCTAGTTTCCTGCCAGCACATCACTCTTTTTGGCCCACTTGGTTAAAAATCTAACCAGTGTCATCATTTGATATTGCATTATCAAAGCGTATTTAAACCAATGGTTAAATACAAAATAAATAACATGTAAGTGAGTTCTAGGTCACTATGCCTACTCAACCCTCCACCATCATTATAAAAAAAAAACAAAAAACTCTGAAAATAAAACATAAAATTAGACTCAGATACTTTCTGAGAGGTGAAAAACATATCTAGCCCTCCAGAAGAAGAGAAGCAGCTGGAGCTACCTGGGGTATTTCAGCTAAAACCACACAGGAAGTCTCAAACACAAGAACTCACTTACTGTACACCACAAGGCCCACAGTGAAGAATGCTTCTCTGTGTGAGGCAGGCTGACCCCGACAAGGATGTCCTTTCTTTTCTACCTTTCATTCAAAGCCTGGGAATAAGGAAAAAATAACACGAATAATAATAATAATTCTTAAAGTAACATTGACTCAAGATATACGTTTAAATGCTTGGCTTACTTTAAATTTGGCATTTGGGGCATGAATTCCTCTAGTATATTGAGAATATGATATTGTATTAAAATGTTCTATGATTGACAGTGGAGTGGCACCAGAGTTTGAGTTTATTTTTTTCTTTTGGTTTTTTAAAAATTTATTTTTATTTTTTTGCAATTCTTTGTAGTCATAGAGACTTCACATTAGGTTCTGTATTTTTGTAAAGTACTTTGTTGGTTTTTATTTACTGACAGTGAGAAATAGCTGATTCTTTTCACTATTTAAAATTTTTCTTTTTTTTTGAGACAGAGTCTCACTATGTTGTCCTTAGTAGAGTGCTGTAGTGTCACAGCTCACATCAACCTCAAACTCTTGGGCTTAACACATTCTCTTGCCTCAGCCTCCCAAGTACTGGGACTACAGGCGCCCACCACAAAGCCTGGCTATTTTTTGTTGCTATTGTCATTGTTGTTTAGCTGGCCCGGGCTAAGTTCGAACCTGCCACCCTCAGTGTATGTGGCTGGCACGGTAACCACCAGGCTATGGGTACCGAGCCTGATTCCTTTCATTATTAATGACTGTCTTAAAAAAATGAGTATGGGTAGCTCAGTGGGTAGGGCACCTACTGCATACACCCAGGCTCAGTGAGTAGGGTGCCTGTCCCATATACCAAGGGTGGTGGATTCAAACCCTGCTCTGGCCAGACTCAAGAAATTGAGATTTAGGGGCTCAAAAAAGGACACTCAATTAAGAAATGCATGTCTATGTATTTGTGTAGTATATTTTACTCTGCTTATATTATACTTTTATAGGTAGGGATAAGAGGACAAATTATGTGTGCATTTTCCTCCTCTTTTCCTGTAATTAATAACAGGAAATATTTTGTCAAATTAAAAAAGAATGGCCGTTCCACAAAATCACTTTGTTTTTTTACATTTGAGGGATATTGTGTTTAAAATGTAATTGTGAGAGACAAGGACAAAACTGGTACAATCTAGATTTTTTTTTCTCCAGATGGCAAACATGAGCTCACAGTGATACCAGGAAATGCATGAGGAGAGAGGAAGTAGATAATATAAGAGCTGAAAAGCAGGCAGCCTGGGAGCTTTGGGAGAGTCACTAAGCTCGCAGCATCATTTTGCAGCCTAAGGAAGGAAAGATGTTCACTCTCATGGCCCTGTTGAAACATGTGCACTCATCTTTCAGCTTTCAAAATGATTGCCCAGTGTCTCCCTCACAGGATTGCATTTTTTTTTTCAGTGTTTAGCAAGCTGAGGGCCCTGGACCACTCCCTCAGCATAAACTCTGAGGAAGATAGATTTTATTATCTCCCTACCACACCCTTAAATCCAAGTTCAATGTCAGAACCACACCTTACCTGCCTATGTGGCTCATACCTCTTCAATCCTGGGTGCTTGTAGTCCTTACTAATTCAATCATCTGCTCTGGAAAGAGGAAAGCCATCCCGAATGACACCTTTCTAGCTAATTCCTCCTCTCCAGAAACAGCTGTCTATACCTGCTCTCTCTTCACATAGTCATTCTGTGTTCTAGTAACTGAGTTCTAGGGATGAGGGGAAAGCTTCCAAAAACCCATATTATTACAAATTATCAACCAGGCACAGGGGCTCACTCCTGGAATCCTAGCACTTTGGAAGGCCACAGTGGATGGATTACCAGAGCTCAGGAGTTCATGACCAGCCTTAGCAAGGGCGAGACCTGGGCGTTGGGGCAGACATCTGCAGTCCTCTCAGTCCCAAGAGGCTGAGGCAAGAGGATCGCTTAAACCAGGAGCTTGGAGGTTGCTGTGAACTATGACACCATGGCGCTCTACCCAGGGTGACAAAGTGAAACTCTGTCTCAAAAAAAATAAAAAAATTATCTCAGCCTCACAATCCAAGTGTTGGAAAAATCAAACAACCACAATAATTTATTAACAATATTCTATATTATAATATATTATACTCTACCTTAATAACAGCATCAATAATTCTAATATGTAGATAATGTCTTTTTCAACAGAAAAATACTTGTATCCACTGCAACATTTTTTAGGTCTGTACCATGTTTGCTCTTGGAAATCCTTAAATGTACAAAGTTCAGCATATCATAGTCATAAAACAAACATTATAGAAGAGTTCAAATTTGGAAAGTTGAGACTACCAAATAAAATAAATTTATTATACCATTATTAGTCTTTGCATTTGTTACATGATTTTATAAAATATCTGCTGATTTATCTCTCTTTCCAAGTTGACCACACATTCAATAAAGGCTGATATTGTGTCTTACGCACTTTTAAATCATCAACGCCCAGTGCAATGTCTGATATGTAAAAATCACTAGGTAAGTGGTTATTGAATGAATTTTTTCATGGTTTAATGTAGTAGAGTACAATAATTTAAATTATAAAAAGTACTAGTCATGCCAGGCATAGTGGCTCACACCTGTAATCCCTGCACTTGGGAGACAGAGGCAGGTGGTTTGCCTGAGCTCACACATCTGAGATCAGCCTGAACCAGAGCAAGATCCCATCTCTAAAAATGGCCCAGCATTGTGGGCACCAATAGTCTCTGCTACTTGGGGGGCTGAGGCAAGAGAATTGCTTGACCCCAAGAGTTTGAGGTTGTTGTGAGCTATGACGCTAAGGCCCTCTGCCGAGGGCAACATAGTGAGATTCCATCTCAAAAAAAAAAAAAGAGTACTAATAAACATCTATCCCTTTGCTACATTGTTAGAAACTTGATTTCTTTTTATTAATAACATTATTTCTAGTGAGTTTTTGTTGAAAATTTAACAAAGACAAATATTAAGAGAAAAAAACTTAAGCTCTCCTTATAAAACTACATCAACATGTTTCCTTCTAATATTTCCTATAGGACAAACTAGGAATTACACATTATGTTACTGGAATCCAGTTTTTGAGTTAGCAACATATCAGAAGCATTTCTCATGTGATTGAATACTTTATATAAGTCATTTTAAAGTTTTCATATTTTTCAAGTGTACAATTGTGCAATATACACTTAACTATTCTACTATTGTTAGAAACAATATTTTTCCTGATATTAGCAATCAAATAATGCCAAGGTAAAACTCTTCACGTAGCATTTTGTCCACATATATTATTTTCTGAAAACGGAGTTCTAGAAGTAGAATCATTGGCTCAAAAAGAACTACTGTTTTTACAGGTTACCTATATATTTTTCTAAATTTGTGCGTGATATTTATCTATTAACATTTTCAATAGCAGTTTATGAGAATATATTTATTACTTTATTCTGACCAGCCAGACATTTTCAAATTTAAGAGTCTTTATTTGGGAGCTTGGTTGGTGCAATACTGCCATCTGGTGGCCATGTTGCAAAATTACAAAATCAGACGTGAAATCTTTGGAAAATGTAGTGAGCAAAAATATAAAAGTGATAGCAAATAGCACAAGTCTTAGAAGTTTTCACAAAGCATTCTTGATATTTGGATTTCTAAAAAATGTTCAGAATCAATATAAAACGAAGCATGTAAACTGTTTCAAATGATGCTTATTATCTGTTCAATCTGAATCCTGCAGCACTTTTCAGAAGATAGATATTCTAGAGATTCTATTTGATGCTGAAGACATGGTTGATGCAGCTACATAAAAGTGAACTCATCATTACAAACTTTACCAAAGGTGTTTTGCAAATTACAAATAATATTTACTAATATTTGTAATTTGAATCATCCTAATTTTGTAAAATAATTGTATAGTATCTAATTATAGTTGACAGACCCTAAAGTGGTCCAATCATCATTCTGCCTCTTGGTAGTCTTGCCATTGTATAATCTTCTTCCCAGAAGTATGAGTTTATAGTTTAACACTGTCTCTCTCTATCCCTGTCCCCTCCCACCTCCTCTTTCTACCCACCCCCTCAGCCTCACAGAAAACAAACCGCCATGATGTGAACAGCCCTATGGAGAGATCCATAAGGCAAGGAATTATTGTCTCATATCAACCCAATTTGAGTACCTGAGACCAATCAGCTGTATGTGAGTAAGGTTTGAGGTGAGTTCTTTCTCCCCTATTTGAACCACACCCTAATGGTGGTGGTTATTTGTCACATAAGAGTAACTAGTTTGCTAAAAAAAAGAATTTGAAACCTATTCAAACACTTGAACATTAATTTCATCATAATTACTCAAATTGTGACCTAAACAAAATTTAAACTACAATTATAGATTTAGTTTAGTTAACTCTTTCTGAACATCTCAAATGCCTAAGTAGCAAATACACACAAATAAAATTATTACAAACTCTATTGCTATTTTTATACTTAAACCTAATTTGAAATATAACAGTAATTTTTAAACTTTGTTTTTTTTTATTCTTCTCTAAGGCTATAATTATACTTTATACCTTTTATTAGTTGCATCAATATATCCTTTTATACTTTCCTGTGCTTTCAGTAATCTCCCTAGACAAAAAGCAAAATATTTCAGGAAATGGATGATTAAACAACTAATTTTTAGTCAAGATTTGGGACCTGTTTGGTTGCCTCACAGTGATTGAACTCAAGCTGCAGGCCATTAAGCTAGCTCTTGTTTTAGAATTAAGCTCCATTTGTCACAAAAAATAAAACATTTTAAATTCTCAACTTTCACATAGGTTTGGGGTTGTTACAACCTAATGTCTTCATCATAAATGGTACACATATATATCATAAGTCTCTCTTAGATAACATTTCATATATTCCAGCTCTATTATGTATTGATAATATCTGTTAGCCTTATTAACACTTATATTTAATTTATTGCATTATTTTAATTTAAGAGCCATTCAGAAATTCTGTATTTTAGGAAAAGAGAAATAAAAGTTTTGCAGTAATTCATTTACAATATTCATCTTAAAAAGAAAAACGATGTTAAAAACTCCTTTTTTAAGACATTTGGCTAACTCATCATTTTTAAACATGGTGTTGAACTCCCCTGACTTTTTTAAACTTTCTTATGTATATAATCATCCTAAGTTTTGGTTCTGCTTTTTCTGGACTATTTGAATTACACTTCCCAATATTTTTTCACTTTGCTTACATAGCTAAATACTGCTCTATAAACTCACATATATTTAAAAGAAGACACAGAATGATTAAGATATAGTAATACACTTAATTTATTAAATGTTTTATTAACGTATCGAAATACAGTTTAAATATAATCTATTGTATTTCTCCTTTTAGATTATAACTACCCCTGCCCATCTCTATAAACTTTTCTCTTTTAAGTTTTGTTATGAACACATGGCCTTGTCAAAAGCTAGGTTATTTTAATTAATTAGTTTATTATTTTTGCTGATATTAATGCTCAAACTATTATAATTTGGCCAGAAGGGGCCTTATTAAAGTGATACCTATGCTTTTTTGTTTTAAATGTTTCCTTGTTTGCTGACAAGACTAAGATATTCCCAATGCAACCTTAATTTTTCATCTTTAACACATTAAATCAACTAAATTCCAAAGAGCCCTGATTCTCTGATGAGACTAATAGTGTTCAAAGGCTCGGCACTAAAGTTCATACATGAGAGACAGGCAAAAATACCAGGTCTACAATTTTGCCCTTTTTTGAAGTGAGAACCCTGGGAGATAGGGTTGTCTTATACTTATGGATTTATTTGTGTTTTTAAAATTTATTTAATGTACAGGTTGTCATCTCCTACTTTTATTATAGTATGAGATTCATAAATTACAAAGACTTTACACAAAAATGAAATTTCAAACTGTATCCACTCACCCATCAAATATATCCTCCACTCTACAGTCTATCCTCTTAAACTTCAACTTTTAACCTTTCTCTCCTCCATTATAATAATGATTTCTCTTTGAACTTGAGATAAATATCCAAAATTATCTCATTATCTGGCCTCTGACCACTTCTTCATCATGTTTTTCTGTGACTGTGCCTAATTCCATAATCTCCACCCACCTGGCCTCCTATCAGACCTCAAATGCACCATGGCAGGTATTTGAGAGTGAGGTCTGTTCTTGAGAAGTTTTCAGGCTAGTGGAAGTAAGTTCGGCAGTAAACAGCAATAACAAAACAATATCTTCTTAGCATCTCTGGCACCTAGCTCAGCACCTGGAGCATGATTGAACTGCAGTTTGTGGGTTTGTGATTATATTAAAGCAAAAGCATATTGGGGTGATAAACCAGATGAAAGAAATTAACATATAAATTAAAAGTATTATTGCAGTTGCATTTCAAACAACAAATATTAATCATCTCGGTCAAAACAAAATTACAGAAGCATAAAATGATTGAGATTGACAAAAGCATGAAGTGGAACACTGCCCAGTAAAAGACGTAGAAAAAGATGAGTTTAAGAAACTGTGTCCATCAAAACATGCTATGCACTTACTTTAGGTTTATAGCTACAGGTAATAAGTCTAGAATTACTCTGATTTCTTCATTGTTCTTTTCCTATACATCCATTTCTACTTGTTAGATAATCTGCTTATAGTTTTAATTCAGTGAGACTCTGCCTCAATTTGTTTAATGGAAGTGTCTGTACACACACATGCACACACACGTGCACACGCAGTTATATTTACACCTATAATAGTGGCTTTCTGCATTGTGTAGAATAAATGACTAATGTGCAGAACGTTAACATTTAACAAATCATTAAAGTGAAATAATATGATTCATGATTTCCTCACGTCACTCACTACAAAGCGCACATTTCATTGTCTTTGATTTTCTTTTTTCTTTTTTTTTTTTTTTTTTGAGACAGAGCCTCAAGCTGTCACCCTGAATAGAGTGCTGTGGCATCACAGCTCACAGCAACCTCCAATTCCTGAGCTCAAGCAAGTCTCTTGCCTCCACCTCCCAAGTAGCTGGGACTACAGGCACCCGCCACAACACCCGGCCATTTTTTGGTTGCAGCCGTCATTGTTGTTTGGCGGGCCC